>JANTCA010001076.1:0-12245 GCA_024741275.1 Chironex yamaguchii
GCATTTTTAAAAAGATTTTGGTCTTGTAGATGTTCACAAATATAAATGTTCTTGTCCCTTGTCAAATGTTCAAGAACTTAATGTCGGCAATTTCACCGACATAGTAGGAATCAAAGCCTGTATATGTAAACTTAAACACAGCACAGAGAATAAACCTTTGTAGATAGGATCCTTCACAGAAAACATATTTCCTACTTTAAATAAGGGGGAAGTATTAGATAACCTAGTATTATAATCCTTGCAATAATTACTAACATGGTTACTGGTTTGTCTATGTGCATGTGATTACTTAAAGAGAACGATACTACAGTGGTACCTTCATTGGCGGATTTGGGCATAAGAGGAGCTCGTAGAAGCGCTAGTGTAAAATGTAAGAAGATATTGTCAAACAACCTTTTCAATAAAAAATTTTTTTATGTAAAAGGAATAATAGTTTTTTAATCGCATTATTCTTGTGTGTCTTGTCTATGAGGGCACGAACTACCCTTATTTTGTACAAAAAGGAACAAGAACTGTAATGAGTAGTAAGCAGACCAGTATTGTCATTTTATCAATAATTAGTAGCACATGCAGTTAGTGGAACAGTATCAATAACATCTACAGTCAGCTCTGCCAATCGTAAAGTTGTAAGGGAATGATAAATGTGTTTGAGATTGAAAAGTTCGGAATGCGAAACAATTTTCAACAAAGCAAGAAAAATCTTAAGTACTAGAAAAAGGTCAAAGGAATGAAAAATATGTTTACATGTTGATGAAAAAATGATACTATAAGTTTAAGACATGAATGCCGCTATTACGTTTGCTTTTAACAGTTTATTATCTTTCCTTCTCCGGAAGTGTTTATTGTTGAGTACAACTTTTATACTCATATTTGCATGATCTTTCCTCTGCTGTGGTAAAGCATTTTGTAAATTTGCAAAGGTGTTCCCTGCTTCTGGTTGCTCGGGTGCTACATAACAAGTTTTGTTACATTCCCCCTCTCCATCAGACGTCCTGACAGACGTCTCTTAAAATCATTTACAATTTTTCCACTCATCCAAGCATCTATCTGATGCTTTGAATATTTGAAACTGGAGTCCCCTGGTATAACATAGCCCTCTTTCCAAAGCAGCTCTCCATCTACTGGTAAATATTTTCCTATGTAACAAACAAGCTTGTCTACCAGTCCATAACTACAATTGCATAATTTCTTTTTTTTTGGCCATGTTTCTTTTAATACAGTCAATAGTGTCACTTGATACTAAACACAAATAAAAATTCTGTTTTTGTGTATCCAAACTTTTTGAGAAGCCTCTCTGTTAGTCATCAAATTAATTAATTTTTAAACAATTTCTAGCGATGGTGTCTTCTCATTTTGTGCAGATTTCTCATCCAATACAATCAGCTATTCCTGATTGTATTTTGATTGGTCGTCTTCAAGCTGTTTTTTCAATTGTAACTGATAGTTTATTTGTAATATTTGTTCGGTAACTCATTGGATTACCTGTATTATGAGTATATCCAGAAAAAACCGGTAACGTTTATGCAATATTGATTTACAATTACAATTTTTCATAGCATTTGTTGTTTACACCAACGATATTGATTTTACAGTATCAAAATTACGTCTTTGTCATTCACTTCCTCATTTATCTAAGTGCGAAAAATGGACAACAGAGTATTATTTGTAGTAAACAATAATTTATTGGAAAAGGAGTTGAGCACAAAAATTATAAAAAGGTTTTCTTTCCCTGCCCTCAAAACTGAAGCAAACTTGCTGGCAAACAAAGGACTATTTGACAAAAAATTATGACGGCAACTGTGAACGTTGACGAATTACCATAATTCGATTAAAATGACAGCAGACATTCAGATTATTGTCATTTCTTGCAGGTCGGTAACTTATGTACTTGACTTTATCTATACATTCTTTTTTATTGCTGAGATGTTTTCTTACACCGAATTAAAGTACAGAACAAAGATCAATTAGCTTTATTCTGTGATAAAACCTCCCGAAGAGATGTTAAATGGCTGTTCCGATATACTTAACAGGTTTACTCCTTAAAAGAGTGTTCTAATCTTTCTAATTGTTGGTGTAGCCTGTGTAGCATTAATTAGGCCATGCATCACTTATTTTGACCAAAGCACAGATGTTACTTTGAACTGAGACACCCACAAAAGCATTTTGTTTATAAAATAGCACAATACTACCTCCAAAAGAGCGATAAACTTTCTCTAATCTTCATCTCATGGGCTACCCTAATTAACCGCATTTGTAATCAATTGCAGCAACTAGCATTTGTCCTGGAAAATATTATCTACTAACCACTTTCATATTAAGTACGACGTATTTTCTATGTTAAATCCTTTTCGAGTTTTAGTATGAGTATCTAAAACAGGGATAAGTTAATTTGATTTACTCCCTGAATTCCAACCTTTGCAAGGGACCTTTCTCTCCTTTGTCTCCATATGCAAGTGATTCATGTTCTTGACAATTTGTATAACGTGTAACCAATAATTTTTGTTTATCTACAAGCACTCGTTTCTGATCTGTGTTTAGATAACTTTATCCCGTATCAACACTATAACACCTCAGATGAAAAAGTAAAAGGCTCCTGAATTTTTCGTAGCCCTAACACAATTGTCTTCCCGATTGTTTCTGAAAATGTTTTTATATGTTATGTCTATGGAAAGATACTGAGAAATTTTGCAACTTTTTAACACCTACGACTGACGAAATATGGCTGAAGAAAAGCATTTTTTTTATATTTCAGATCCTTATTCTATCTATGTTTTGCGTAAAAGACAACCGTCTGGTACTTTGAGTAGATTTTGGTAAAATAAGAACTTTATTTTACCTATAAATATGCTGCTTTTCAAATGGTAAATTATGACAAGAAAAATAATTAGCTTCCAATTTTGCAGCTTTCTGCCCTGAGGAAGTCAGCATATCGAATTTTCAACTTGGCCGCAAGTCACGTGAGCAAGAACTGAGTCTAGCTCTGTTAAGTCTTTGGGAGTGACTAATTTGATCCTTATTTTTATGAAAACTATGCAAAATTATCTACCAACAAATTCAATGGTTATATTATACAGTTTTTCTATTATTGTTATCTGAATTTCTAGGGCATCAAATCGCTTGTTGTAACCTCAGGTAAGTAGCAAATGTTACAGAACTTTGACAAAGCAATGACACTCTTAAGTCGTAAAAATATATGTCGATCAACACTAATCGTCTTAGTTTTGACGGCAAAAGAATCATTACAATTTGTTACATTAGAAAAAAGTAGTAAGATAACGAGGATAAAAGACAGTAGTCTTAACATAACAAAGAAAAAAACCGACAATTTGTAAACATCTTAAAATCTTCCAAGACCTATAAGCTAACCATGTCAAATTGCCACAGAAAGTTTGTTTTGGATGATGGCTTCTTAGCTCTTCAGCTGGCATAAAGATGAAGTAAAATTAGTAAAGCAATTCAACTACATATTGTTAAGCCATTAAAATGATTGAAATTCTCAGTCTTGCTGTAAGAGGGTTATTTGGGGAAATACTCCAGTGCCGTATTTGCTCCGGGAAATATTTTGTAGCCAAGTCCTTTAAACTACTCTTGGCAAATTCATGTCGTTTGTTATGTGAACCTCAATCACAATTTTTCTTCAAAAATGCATTTTCTGGATGCATTTATTTCCATTTAAGGTTATACCAGTGACTGGCGTGGGGACTTTAAAATTCAAGATTTGTTCTCTACTGCACAATGTAATGAATTAAGCTGGCTACAGTCCTGAATCCAAACGGTGTCTTGACGTATACTTTCACTGGCCGGGTACATTGATAATTCCTGTCCCTCATGTATACTTGTTGACAGATGCTGATGCGTTTCACCGATGCAATATCTGTTCAGAGTAAAAGCAAAAATAAATACGATACTTTGTGCCAGATATATAGCTTTTGTAAGAAAAAGTGAAACATTCCCGAAAAAGTCCAAGAAAAACACCCAAGTGGCTAGTCTAAATAATGAAGCTGCCTCCTTAAAGAGGTTGCTTACTTGAGTGCTTTGAAAACTTGCATCTAGTCTACTTGCATTTTGACAATTCTAAGAAACAATTTCGATAAAAACACCATATACATCCAAGCAAAAATCTCTTGCGACAAACTGATTCCTTTTAAATCCATAAACAGTCACTTGTTATCTTATTCGTTTGACGTACGTATTGCGACCAATTTAGTACGCTGTGAGTAAACCATTTGTAAAGAGATTGTCTCGACTACCCACTCATATGGACTTGCCCTTATTTATTTATCTTATTCGACACCGTGAGTGGGAATACTTTTGTTAACTGCAGTATGGCTTCTTCATTAGAATAATGCTACTAGCTGATTAGCGTAGGATGACATTGATATGTATCAGAATAATAAGAGATTAACGCAGATTTAAATCATCACATCAGGCGCTTTTCAATTTTTTTGCAGAAAATTGACCTTGTTGCTGGGTCAAAAATGAACCAAAGCAAAGATCACTGCGAAACTCGGCGGGAGGGCTGAGCGGTTGCCTGGGCAAGCACTCTGGCGGCAATTAAAATGAAACTTCTTGTTTCTTCCAATGAATCTTGTCATTAAAACAATGAGCTATATTTTCGAATTTAAAAACTGATCGGGAAATAGGGTAAAGGTGGGGTTTTCCCCTTGGCGTTCTTGCTGTGAGGCAGGTATTACCAATGCGTTCGTTTTTTTAAACACTACTTTGAGTGTTTTAACTTAGAAATGATACATATTAAAGTTCAGCTAAATCCAAACCTGAAAGTAGAAATAACTACCCCAGCTTTTGAAGTAAAAATCTCACACAATTACCATTATTGGAAATACTGATACTGTATTAGCTTACACTACACAACAGGCACTGTTTAAAGAAATAAAGTCAGAGAATACCATAAGCCTCTGGAACCAGAGATACTTAATAGCTCATCTTTGTTTAATAATATACATTGTTCAACCAGAGGCATTTAATAGTTGAGTTTCGTTAATATTAGACATTGTTCAAACAGAGCAGTGAATTATCAGTTCTCGATGATTTGCAGTGTTCTACGAGATACCCAGTTGCTTTCCCTTTTTATGGGCGATGTTTTTATGTTGGTAGTTAGTTTGCTTGGGTTTCTTATCTGGGATATCAAAATTGGAAGTCTTGAACATGGGTAATCCATTGATGTGGGGTTCCAACTTATTAGGTAAGGCAGCCCAGTCTTATCAAAACTAAATTACCCAGCAACAGTCCTACCAACGAATATTTTTTATCTAAAATCTCTTGTTTTATAAGTCTTCTTACTGTATTTATTCACCTATTTTGATACACATTTAAAGACTATTTTAATAATGGGCTTTTAGACCTGTCACTTAGTTCACTGTTGAGGGGAGCAATTACCCTATTGAAGGAGCAGTAACTAATAAATCAGATAGTTTTATCTTAGTCAAGTCAACCGTGCCCATCTCTCAAGCATACACCACATGCTACTGTAAGGCATAGGTATAGGCGTGGCATAAAGAGCATGGCAAAGTGTGAGTGGCAACGTGGGTATAACCAGAAGTTTTCAAATCTGCGAATGTCAGATTTTGCGTTGGATCCACCCTGCTCATATGGGAAGTATGAAAGTGAGAAAGATAAAGACATTCAAACCTCTCACAGCGACGATCTCCAAATAGCTGCCATCTCCTAATAATGGCCACTAACGTTCAGTCTTAAAGGCCTTGCTTTGTATATCTAGCAACACAAGATGAAGTATCCACCTCACAATAACGTTAAGTGCACAGCTGGCTCAGTTTAAAATAAAAAAGAAACAAAGAAAGTTCCCTTCCAGAATGACCCTAGAGCAAACTGTCTTTAATGTTTAGGACGAACAAGACACTAACGTGAAGATTTACTCAGAAAGTGATCTGGGAACGACTTTTAAATCTATTCCTTACTGTAGGTTACAATTGTAAACACGACGTTGACGCGAATCAGTCTTCACTAGACAGTAATCTGTCTATTACAAGATAGATAACAGGCTGATGCTAATAAAATCTACTGAGTTTAGTGGCCACAGATTGTATACAAGGGGAGGAATTGAAAACAGAAAAGGGAAGTGATCAGTAACAGATAATGCAAGAAGATATAGGTCTAAATAGAAACCCACTTTGGGATAGATTTATCTTTGCGTTCTACATTTGAATGATAGTAGTAAGAAGCAATAGCCTCCTCTATTGCTTAGAATTATTTTTCGTCTTCTTGCGGAAAACAACAATTGTTGAGCTTTTGCATATGCTATGTGATTCTTATTCCTATGGATTTTCATAGCAAAACGGGCTACGTCGATGAATTTGTAATGGTTTTCATTTAAGCCAATGAGTTTTAACGAAGCTTAGAATATACCGTCTTCTTTGAAATCAGCTTTCGCCACAGTTTAAAACCTTATCCTACCCAATTTTAAGTCCCTGCTTAATTATTGCAGAAAAACAACACAATTGGCTGCACTCGCAATATCGTGGACTTGAGGGAAAACGAAACTCTTAAGCAAGAGAAAATAATCTCTCCATCTCAAAATATAAAAATAGACTTTTCGGCTTCAGATGAATTTGACTCGATAAATACATGAACAAATCTTCGCTGAACTAATAACTTTCATTGTTGATAAAGATTTCAAGTCAACGCGGTTAAAAATTATTGACACATAATTGAAGGTGATATTGCCTTTGAACAGCAAGGAACCAAACTTCGATTTTGTCGCCAGTGGCAGACCTAGGAGGGTTCTGGCGGTGCCTGAGCACACCTCAAATTTTCAACAGTAAGATATGATGCTTGCATAAATATTTTATTTGTCTACTGTCTGGAATTTGCAAAGTCCACCTAATATCCAATAACTAATGAATTTTGATTTTGCTTCATCTCTTTTCCTGGTCATAGATATCCGGATTATCGACGGACCAAATTGTTTATTTCTGAGAAAACGCATTTTTTCGAGCACCCCCAGTCCAAATTTTAATCATTTCATAACTAGCTTTTTGGGTGCTCACTTTTGGCGGGAGCATCCCCTATTGTGAAGCGTAATTCAAAATTTTCATGGGTGCCGAAACGACGTTCCTAGGAACTGGACTGAACAATGTATTAAGCTTATTAGTGATTTCAGCACCCCTCAAAATTTAAACTGATCCGCCCCAGAGACACTGATTATCATGGATCGAGCTGTACGTAACGAAGTATATCATGCTGATTATCCGAAGAGGAACAAGTATATTGCTTTTCAAGATTGCTACTGCACATCACATGAATGAGTTTCAAAAGGAAATTAAAAGGAACTAAACACAATTAAAGAAAACGAACCTGGAGAATGTTGCTGAACCATTCAATGTCTCTTAGACAGGGCTTTTTCTTAGAAAAAACTGCCTCAGTGGCTAAACTCAAAAATTTTTTTTCATATTTCTACTAAATCGACTGTGGAAGTGTCAAGTTCAGGATTGATAAAAAATATTGACTGAAAGTCGACTCTTTTAATAATGTCATCAATTTCGAAAAATTGTACTTTGTACCAATATAATTTTTTCTCCTAACTACTACTGTCCAACAAATTATACAGTTGAATAGAACACATGCAGCGCTTTCAAATGATGCATGGATTTACTATTTTTGCTCACATTTCTGCTCGTTTCCAGTGCTCCAGACACCTGCCATTCGTCAACAGTAAGACGTACAGTACTTCAATTATGAAAATGAAGAGGATTTAAGTAATGAAGATCACATCGTAGCAGATCAAGGTGATTACATTGAGGCAGATGAGGTAATTAAAATTTTTTTGGTACGTCCTAAAAGGAGGAGAGTGATGACGATCAATAAATTCAATGACAGTATTATTCCCTATCTAACAACACTTTGGTGATTTGGAAGGTACTTTACAGCTATTTAGGACATTTTGGGACTTATTTTTGCAAGATATTTCTACTTATTCATGAACATAATGGCGATATAAATGCATGATGAAGTCTTATCTTTAAATCAGACCTGAACAAAAATAGTAAATCTATACTTTGTTCAAAAGCACTACTTATGCGCTATTCAAATGTGTAATTAGTATGGCAGTAGTAGAAAAAAAATCATAGTGATGCAAATTACATTTCCTCGAAGTTGATGGTTGACTTCCGGTCAAAAATTCTTTTTTGCCCATCTTTGATTTAAAATCTCCATTATTAATTTAGTAGAAATATGAAATAAAACTTGAGGCTAGCCACTCAGCCATTTTTTGAGAAACACCCCTGACTATCTATTATTATAAAAGGATCTTCTTAATATAGTTGGCAATTTTTAATACTTTTTAATGCCCTAAGCGTAGATAAGATAAGACGAATCTTTAAACAGGATGAACATTACAACGAGTTAAAAACTGCTGTTATTTATGTGTTCTGTGACACGATGACAGCTGCTTTGTATTTAACTGGCAAAAAATTTTGATTGGACCATTTGATCACTTCATTTCATTTAAACATGTATACACTCATTTTGAGCTATAAAACCATGCATGGACAACAAGTAAATAGAGCTTAAACCAAAGAAACACTTAAAATTTGTAACTTAAGCTTAAGAAAGAAAGTCCTTACAGCGAAGCAACAAACGTTTTTGTCTATAAAGGCTTGGGTTAAACTTCCTAATATAAATCGCCCCAAATACACCTAGATAGAATCTGTACCTAGCTTTGCAACAAGTGTGAAAAGGTAATCAATGTACCTAGGGAGATTATCTTAATAGCAAGATTCTGCCCTATAGCAAAGTCAAATTGCTCGGGTAAAGGATAGGACATAAACGATCACAAAAGATGCAGGAGAGTAGATCTTAGTAGATCTGGCTTGATTATAACATAACTAATGTAATAAGTATATATACATGGTCGTACAATCAGAGTCTCCGCGCAGCAAACTTGATGCCTGAATTAGGATTGTTATAAACGTTAGCAATTTTTGATTTAAGATTATTCTTAAAAAACACAATGAATTTTTTAGAAAGAAATTAAATGGAAATATTTATCGTCCGTGAGCTGTTGTCATGGCTATCTCAATAATTTCGCTGGTAGACAATTTGGAAAGGTTTTAATGTTTCTTTACATTTTTAATTTTGTTTACAAAACGAACCAGAGACTCAAACAGGTTTTCGGAGTTTGTTTAGAAAGCAATGAATGACGTTTGAATGACATGACATCCTATTACAGATTTTCATTTTCTTTAAGCTTGTTTTGTACCAGTGTTTTGCGCACATGTTTATTCAATGTTTGATGCATGTTATTTGATGGAAGACCGACTACACATTTATGTCAATCTGCTTTTACTATTAACATTTTACACCCCAACTTGCAAAACTAATTAAAATGGATGCGCGTGATATATAGTAAGAAACAGATTTGTTACGTTAAGTCGACTGAAAATATGTTAAAACTGACGTGAAAAACGAGTTGATACTGACGAAAACACTTCCAAAATGCGTACGAATAATAACAAACAGGTACGATTACGAGATTTTTGTTGTCTGAAATGTTGAATCGAGTGATTACCACCAATAACCTTTTATAAATATCAGAAAATTAGAATACGGTCAGCAATTTTCTTACTTTTTGCTTTCGTACGCTTATACTTTCAGATTATGAAGTTACACTTTGCAAGGACCACACAGTGTGGAATAATGAAGACATTATGAAAAAGTACATTTTGGTTTCTAAGCGAAATTAAAAGAACACATGGCAAGAGAGAATTAAATGTCAATGTCATCAGATCGACATGCACGCATCACCAACTTCATACATAATATTGCAGATTCTTGCGTATGTATAAAATTCAACCAGTACAGATTGAAATTAATGTCAAATGAAGATCGTTGTTGGATCGCTTAAACCTTTACTGTAAATTCAAACTCTCGCGGTGTTTATTACCAGCATGTTTGAAATAAAATGTTCCATTATTAACACAATAACCTTATAATCCGAATACGTAGACATCACTTTACTACGGAAGTTGTCATGTCAACTATTATTTAATCCCATATTCTGTCATTTTAGTTCATCTAATGCACTACTACACCAGGTAACTTTGAAGGAGAATTTGGTTGGAGGCCACCTGATAAAGCGGACTTACAACTCTAGACTGAGAGCGTATAGGGCAGTAGACAGAGAATTATACGAGTGAACGATAAGGGTTAGATGTCTTTGGACCTTTGACATAGAGCTGTTTAGCTCAACAGAAAAGCTTTCAGATTTGCAGCAGTGAGACCCCGATTCCAATCTTCGGTGGTCGCAATCATACATTAACCTCCGTTCTTTACTCTCTACTGACACTTAACCGAGTGTAATTAACCAATTCTGATAACATTCCGAGATCATTTGTTGGCATCTATGCAGACGAGACGACATGGCTGCACTTCGAAGAGCATTAGTGATCAAGGTCTTGCGGATTCCCTCTCTTCTGACCTGGAGCATGTAGCTGAATGGGGGAACAAATGGCTTGTTACTTTTAACACCTCTAAAACCAAGCTTCTCTCCTTTCATCATCAACGCTCAGATCCTAGTTTTGCTTCAATTGAAATGAATGGCTCTCTTCTTGAAGAAGCCACTTGCCTTGATAAGCCCCTAGGACTGACTTTCACTCCACATCTAAAATGGAATACTTACATCCAATCTGTTGCTAAAGTTGCTGGTGAAATGGTTGGATCATTCTACCACTCCAGAAAGTATCTGACGCCTGATGCAATCCTCTACTTATATAAAAGTCAGATATGCCCTAAGATGGAGTATTGCTGCCACATCTGGGGAGGTCCTGCTCAGAGCAATCTTTCTTGCATTGACAGAGTTCAAAATCGCTTTCGCAATCTTGTCGGACATGATCTGTTCAGTTCTCTACAGCCCCTTTCTCACAGAAGAGACGTTGCTAGTCTTTCTCTACTCTACCGGTATTTCCATGGTAAGTGCTCGACTGAGCTTCAATCCCTAGTTCCTCCTCGTAAAACTTCTACCACCACTGCAAAGAATTTTCCTTTCTTCCTTCATGTGCCTAACATCAAACGGAATTTCCATGAACAGAGTTTTTTTCCAAGAACCTCCCATCTGTGGAACACGTTGCCACAAGATTGCTTCCCGGAGGACTACAACATGGGCATCTTCAAATCAAAGGTCAATAAACACTTGTCACAACCATCCTCATAAGTTATCAAATTTTATTCATTAGATTCATATGTTTCTTTCCTTTCATTCATCGACATTCATCTGTAAATCTATCGATCTCATTGACCCTTATCCTCAAGTGGCTTTTAGCCTTGATAAGCGGTGACTCCCTAGTACATAAAAAAAAAACAACAAGTGGATTTTGCACAAAGCTACTTGTGTGATCGATGGCTTTTCTGGCAACATCCACGTGTATAGTAGAACTTGTTGAGGTATATTCTGTCGCTGGGCACATGATAAACAAGACAGAGACGTGTCCATCATGCTCTTACCTAATTTTGGCCAATATATGGCAGCTCTGGCTAGCTGCTTCATGCGTTGCATCCCAAAATAACCCGCATTTCTTCGAAGGATGGTAGCAATAGTAGTATAATAGGAATAGTGTCCATACATCAGGCATCCATTGCATGCTGTAAGTGAACTGGCAATCTTCAAGAAATCGTCTGTGGCACAGAAATGCAAATCCCATGACTATAAATCTGGCAACTTCCTACTGAGCTAAACAGCTCAACAGGAAAGGTTGAATATTACTAGTCATTCAACCCCAATCACATTAATCGTACATGGAATTTATGTAAAGGGTGATAAATGGATGCCTTGTAGGCACAAAACACAAGATGCATGAACAGCGCATACACCAATAGACACCCAATAACAGGGTTCAACGGACGTTTGGGAGACAAATGTAAGGGACATTTTGCCATTAAGCTAAACAACACCCAGAAATGATCATAATGATGCATAATGATCCTGGTTCTAAATAGTAACTGGCCCAAATATTCCACATAAGGTTGTGCAAAACTTCACTTATCCAAACGGCATCATAATCCTGTGTCATTCATTAGTTTGAGGTTCCCCTACAGATTTTGCAAATGTTCTTCGTGGCACCACTACCAAAGACGTGCCAGGATATACAACGACAACAGGGGAAAAATGAAGCTAACAGTTCCGTTATTTCTTGAAAGCACCCTGGAGTTTCAAAAGGCAATTGCAGTTATAGTACTACCCCATGGTGCTTATTCATAGCAAATCTACCTTAGAT
>JANTCA010001077.1:0-10000 GCA_024741275.1 Chironex yamaguchii
TGTGTGTGTGTGTATATGTATGTATATATATATGTGTTTACGGTTTATGCAGAAATTAGAACGTCACGATATACACATTAGCAAACTGCCATCCAAGTCCTTGATACGTGCCCACCTACGATGGACTGGTTTGGTAGGCTGTTTCTTTGTCTAGTAGGCTGCCTTGGCGCTATTTCTGCTCAGGTCTTCTTTAAAGGTTCTGGACTATGGGCAAGTTTCGTATCCTTTTTACACCTCTATCGACTTGCCGGTATGCTCTAGCAACGCCAGAGTTGTTTAACCTCGTAGGTTTAAGCTTTTTTCGAGCATCAGAAACCTGTAGTGCCGTGTGGCTAGTATATAACTATAAAGTAGAAAAAAACTCTAAAGAAGACCATCCGCGAATTTTGTGTCGCTAAGGCCTTGACGATCGAAAATTCGCGGATGGATCGTTATCTTATTGAAAAAGGTACAAAATGTTCTCTTCTTTATTCGAGCGTCACATCCTTGTAGCATCTGCTGCAAAATCAATAAATGATTTACTTGCTATTTACGCCCAATCACTTCTCAAGCAGATAATATCAAGCTGAATTTAGCTTTTTCAGCAAGACCTTAGGACCTCTCATCCAGTTTCCGTAATGGGGCAAATCTACCTTTAACAGATATTTGGTAGCACTTTAATATTTGCAGGCTCTCGAACTGCTCATCGTCGTATGTCGGCCTAGTAGAACTTTGTATTCCTATCTTGCTCAATCAGGCTGTAGAAAATATCAAGTCCTGACCGCTACCAACATCTCCCCTTGAGATTGTGCTCGTTTTGGACAAGTTAAAGCTGTTTCAGAATCTTTTATCAACTATAATGGGGTCAATTAGACAATGACTGAGTGAAATAATGAATATGAAACGTTTCCACTTTCTTACGGCATATTAATAAAACGTAAGAATATATTTTTGCCATACCCTTTCAACTTTTAAGTTTTGAAGCAGTTCTGTCCTTTGTTGGTCACTAAGTCCCTCCGATTGTAATAAATACTGAGGCATAAATGTTGAGTAAAAAAATTCGAAGTCAACAGAGACCATATTGTAAGCAGATAACGTTATTTCCTCCTCTAATAAATAATGCGATCGATGGACAAGAACTTGTAGCAGGACCTGCAGGAACGTTGGCATCATATTACCTCTGAAAATTATCTAAGCGAGATAAAGAGGCAAATTAGTCATATTATTATCACAACACTTTCGCTTCACATAATACCCTAGGAATTACACCCAATTCTTTAAGAAGACAACATAATTAAATGAGTAAAATTCTTTCTAACAATTTTTTTATGCTGTTTCACCAAGTAGAGAAGCCGGCAAGTTTGTAATAGGGGGATCCTGATTCACAACTCATGTAATTGAGCATTTGACTTTACTTCTGTTGTAAAATTTTAATGGTCTTGACATAACTGGCAATAAGACAGGCAACTGAAGATGGCTCATGTACAACACAAGAGAAGAGACAAATCGATATCGCTGCCTTGTTACTGTTACACTCGAGATTTGCTGGAAAATTTCAAAGATTGGATGTACACTGTTAAAAGGTTGACGTTGCAAATGCTCTAGAGTACCGAAAAACTGAGCCTTATTTCTGTAAAAATTTACAATCTATCCACCTTTTATTCACAAATGAGCAGCGTTTTCTCGCACGGGTTTCGAAATGGAGGTCACATTAATATCAGGTAGGTATAACAGATAATTTCTAATAAATAACGTTACTTCTGCATCGTCTCCAGATCCATGTGAGCGTTGAAAACATGTGCATCGCTGAGGGGAAAGTTTCCTGTCGTTCGAGTAACTGCCTCTGTACGTTACTTAGATTAAAGTCATCATTTTTATTTTATCCCTTTTCCACCACAATATCCTACAACAATATGAATGCCCTTGAAATATCGTAAATTTTCAAGCATCTCAGTATTTCTACTTAGTACAAGGATACAATAGGCCATCGTGTTCAAACATTACACAGCTAAAAAAACTACATAAACAATCTTACCTTCTGATATAGTTTGTACTTTTCGTTCAGGTCCTCCAAAATTGCAAGACTCTTCCTAAATACTCCAATATCATTTTCCATAAGAGCTCTACCAAATTCCTAAAAGGTAAAGAGACGTGACTATCCTGCCTAACGCAATACAACCACTAAGGAACAAGGTAAGACCTTCAATGCCGAAGATATAACGTATGGAAGTATTACAACAACGCTGCTGGTGTCACTTCTCTTTCAAATAGTGCTGGTAATTTAATTCTACTCGTTGGTGATGTCAAGTCTAAGAATGTATCTCGGCCGATTTCACATTCGCACGGGAACAGGAGTTCATAGTTGAAATTAGCCAGTTTTAAGTACTCTCAACCACCAGTTATTTCTACACAAGTATATTTTTCATTCACTGTAACATTATTCAGTATAACGGCATATGAGTTACGATCCGAGTGAGCCTGTGGTTCAAAGACTCGGAGATTCACTCACTTAATTTTAAAAATCCCACAGTTCAGCCTTTCGTTTGACGAAAGCGAGGTCTATCTGTTCTGGTGTAAACCGATTACATAAATTTGTCGCTTATTTCCCAGTCGCTCAAAACAGCCGTTCACTAGTCATGCTAGTCGACGGAGGAGCCAACATTTTGCTAGCCACGTTGTTGAGTCGAGGAAATCGCCCCTTGCTTGTCACCACCGTAAATATACGTTTTCGCGTCATCCTATAAAGCACCTCACTAAGGTAGGCCTTACACTCTTTATCGAAACTCTCAGCCGAATCTTTTGACATAGTCGCAGTACTACTATTATCTATGCATTGCCACAGGCTACTGCTCGGAGCAGGTCTGGGAACTTTCGATAGCTGGACGTCCTCACTCCCTACTGGTTTATCGCTACCCATTCTAGCCAACAGTTCCATTTTCGTCTCATTTTCCAAGAAACAGCAAATTCTATATCCCGGATCAAAATGTAAATTCTTTCTTTCCCAAATCCTCTAATCTTGTCATCAAAGCTTTTTAAAAATTCAGCCTTCGTCGTAATTACACTAGCATCATCAAGTATTTCTGTAGACGAGGGTTACTGAGTGCGAAAACGCTAGGAATACTTTAAGATATGGTAGCGTCAGCTTTGCTGATGATCCACGTGATCTCCATGACTGGCCGCAAAAGAATCACGAGCTTCCCCACGAAAGATCATTGATTTGGTTGCAAATATCAGGTAAATTATATTCTGATCTGTACACGCAGATTGCACTATTCTGCTTGAGGATGCGTTCTAACATACAATATACGCGGCTCCAACAAGTAGAAACATCCTGAAGCAGGCGATGTTTCGAGACGTTTACATCAACGTTGACTTGTATCAACAAAACCAAGCAATAATATTACCTCCCCGTATTCCAGCTCACAGAAACGTTGTAAAAATGTACATATTGAAACACAAAATTCAGTAACCAGAAAACCTATTAAAAGAAATTTTATAGTGGACATACCTTGATAATACCAATAAACTGTTGCTCATTCTCCAGGGTGTCTGCCCCAGCCATTTTGGAGAGCACATCGGATTTGTAGAAGTATCTCCAATTGTGAAGCAACAGTTGATGGAAGAGCTCAAATAACTCGCCTTTCAACTCAGAAGACATCGACTATAGGAAAACGCAACGGCCATACACAAAATTTACCCCCAAAGGCTTTAGAAAGTCTCGAATATTAGACAATAGAGAACATACAGATCATCTAGTAGACGCAATTCAGGCCACTCAATGGAGGAAGTCAAAGATTGCAGTAATTAGCATATCCTTTATCGATGAGCTCCTGACTAATACCTGATGCTTTACCTAGGTGCATAAATACTGCGATACATTTTGAGTTCTCGTCAAACACGTATCATACCAAGCATGGCCCTGGAATGGGCAACTGGTCCATCAACTACTGAAACAACTCAACAGAAGTCAATCCGGTAAATGACTCACCGGTTCTAACACCATCCATGGATGTGAATATGTAATTGGTTACACCATGATATCAATAAGCCACAAATCGGCGGAATTTTTGTTATTGAATTCTAGCAAAGCTTGCAAATTACATCATATCATATCATATTGCACAACTATTACACAACTTTTTAACGGTCAGAATTAATTCTGTATGTATTGTGATCATTTGTGGTAACTTGACTGACGGTAAACAATCCTAGATCTACAGACTCGTAACCAGATACGTTGAACGAGATCTTTGCAACGGTATCGGGTGCATCAGAGTATAACGAGTACAAGGCAAAGACACTTGTTGGACAACAGGTAAGGAACACAACTTTGTATCATCATATGATATCATATATCTGGATATGTTTCCCATTAACCTCGTGAGTAGGTAAGCCTAGTTTCAACATACACTTTACCCCTTCCATGCTCACGTGTACGTGATACGTGTCCTTTGACATTTCAAATCTAAGAAACTGGGGTTTCTAATATGCGTCAGAATAGAAGGCCTAGGAGAACTGGTTCAATTTGCAAAGCAAAATTTCGGGAGAGATGTTGGTAAATTGGGGAAATGTTCCTCAATGTTACCTTAGGTAACAAGCAACCCCTCTACCATTTACCGGACCTTTTGATCCAAAAATATCAAAACTTGACTCCATAGTCTGTTTTGTAATGTCAGTCTGAATCTCTGGCACTTACTGGCAAGACGTACCTCACTATTGGATAAAAAACTATTTACATGGCAGTAGAGAAAAGGTAATAATACATCATTAAAGTTACCATAATGCTACCGAAAGTTTTCGTCGTGTCCGAATGCATTGCTAAGATTTGTTTCTTCATTCCAAAAAGCTTTCACCAAAATACCTTTGCTTTTAGTTTGCTAGATTTTAACCTTGCGGAAACAAATTTTGATTTGTTCCGTGTTTATTTAAATAAAGGTTCAAACGCTAAACCAGGGGTTTTATACTACCCTTTAGTTTAAGCTAGGTATACCAATGGTGCTTTGTGTACAACAAACTGACACACAAAACTAACATGGAAAAATAGTAGGTATAGTTTGATACTCTTTCGGCATACAGCACCCAATAATATAGACGCGCGAAGGACTAGATGTCTCATTTGCCATAAGCAATGAAGCCATTTTCAGAACGAGGCCACTTCAGTCGCCATTTTAAAAACCGCACAAAAAATTCAAAACAATGTTTAGTTTATGGCTGAACGTCATTCGTGCGTACGTGTACAAAATTGTCTAAAACGACCTCGATTCCCCTTGATAAAACGTTTCGTTGGTACGGAAACAAGTAAGACGTTTATTTGCTTTATAGAATTCTAATAATTTGTAAATTTATCGAAAATCTTGTATGAATGTTTTGATCGAATTCTTTGTTTTGCGACCAGCTGTTTGAGTCTGTCGGTGACAAAGTTGTATTTGAAATATCATTTATACTGGCTATGGGGGTATATAAGTAGTATGTCAATTTAAAGCCCTATCAATCAGTAAGAAAGCTAGCTGTAAACGGCTGGGATTAGTGGTTAGCATTCGACACTTTGAACCTAAAACTGTCACCCATCTTAGCTGTAAATGGCAAAATTATGGTTCAGACCTGTACACTAAACATATAAATTTCAGTAGACAAACGAACGCTAAACAGAGTGTGCTGTGTTAGAGCAATCAAAAGAAGCACTACCAGTTAATAAATTTTTATTTTCTCCGCCAGGAGGTTATATTTTTGCCAGGGTTTGTCTGCCTCTTTATCTGTATAGCTTTTCGTTGGGAAGCTAACTTAAAGACCAGTGGAAGAATTTTCATGAAATTTTCAGAAATCGTCCGATCTGGGATATAAATGGTTAATTTTGGGGGATGATCCGAATGATTCCGATGATCTTGGATTCTCAATCACTTATTCAGCAATCAAACCTTCATGGTGCTAGTGAGAGATAACCTAGTCACCATATCTGGTAATGATATCTTCATGAAAGTGACTAGCAATGGACTCCTTTCCAGAATGGTAACTTGCTCAGCATATGGCTGTGCCAACAGATCTGGAAAGGAGTCCATTTGTCTGACACCATTTTCAAGCAGCCCAAGTTAGGCTGCTGGTCCGTTGACGAATCTTTAATTTGGTCGCTTTTTAAATGGCCGCCAATTGGTATCAGGCAAGTCTATTGTTCACAAAACGAGTTAGACATCTAGCCCTTCGGGAGTCATTGATACCGCAAAAACACTCAGAAAAAAATGTCAAAAAACAATTGGCCAATTTTACAAGCCCAATGTCATACCATTCAACCCTACCTAAACCTTTCCCAATAGTCCAAACATCTTTCCTACATTTGCCTAATAACAAACAATAGACATACATTTTGTATTGCATATGGGCTATACAGAATACATAAACATCCTAAATTTGGAGGAAGCACGAGGACACAATAACAAGTCCAGAACAGGACTAAGATACGCACCTTATTTAACACCGGTAGAATATGGTCTAGTCCAAAATTGATAACACTTGGAGTCAGTTTCTTGAAAGATATATTTGGCTCTTGAACCACCAATTCAAGAATTTTCAAAAACCTGACGTATAAAATAAAACAGTCAACGTGAAGAGAACTCCTATTCAACATAACTCAGCCCTGGGGCCATGTTTAGATTCATAGTAAACAGGCTAAAAAAGTTTAGAAAGAAGAAAGTTGAGAAGGAAGTACAGTCAACAAATGAAGAGTAATTGAGCAATAACCAAATAAGCAGGATCTCTGTATTAGTGTCAAAGAATAATCAAATGAGATTGAAATGAACGTAGCGCATTGAAATCAATCAATTCTAACTGCAACATTTGATTTACTACGAAATGACATTTATCTATTAATCCTGAACTTACTTCTCAACCACCTTGCACCCAAAGTAATTGCTCTCATCTACAATTTTCATCATTTGATCCCTGTAAATTGATAAATATCACAAAAAATAAATACGGACCAATCCTAGCAATCACATCCCATTCATTACATTCGCAACAAAACATCATTAAGGGAGCCGCAGACTTTAATTGAAATAACAAGGATAACTGCTTGTTCGAATTTAATAGATTGCAAGCTTACTGTCTGTCGTCTGCTCCAATTTTAGGTCTTGATAACACAGTGGATGTAAACCCTGACACTTTTTATCATAAAAATGCTTTTCAACGAAAACAGCAGCAATAAACAACATCTCACAATGCAGCCTGCAACACTTTTACAAAAAAGTAATTTTTTATTCACTGACCACCCTTTATCGTTTGTACATAATTATTGGTTATTCAGTAAAATGACTAGAATGGGAAGGTTGAAACAAAACAGTTGGTTGCTCGATCCCCCTTCATATGTATGGCCTGAATCGTAAAGGCTATCTCCTCTGCCTTTGGCTAGTTAACGCAACAAAACAAACCAATTTGAATTGGACGTCACTATTAAGATAGCAAACATGGCGTCGTCACAACTCATTCTTGCTCCTGAAGTTGACCATTATGATGTAACTCGCGCAACTTTTTCACACCAAGGCAAAACTAGTTCGGAGAGCACGCTACAAAAATGGCTACTCCATACTCTGTAGGAATATGTTTCAATATTGCAATACATAATACATACAAATGACCATAACAACCATGGTGATCACAAAATCCCGCCATATCTTTTAATTTGGAGACCAAATCTGAATAACCACGTTTTCCCTTATTCTTTACGCCAATGGTCAACAAGACAACTTGTTCTCAGCTAAGAAGGGAATAACAAACTTAAACGCATTTCAGATACTGTAATAGAAAGACAAAGAAGACGGGCGCTGAGATGAAACCCTCCAAGACAACAAAAATGTGTAACTCGCATTAAGTTCAGTCAACCTAAGCATCCAATTGCGACAATTTTATAATTACTTCTATCACACAAATGTAAACAATGAGGGGACATAAGAGGCCGAAAGAAAAATAGATATATGTACTCGCAGAAGAAACAGAATATTCCTGTAATAAACTCAATACAAAGCTTTCGCTTGAGTGGCACAGCGCCAATAGCATTCTTCTATACATATTCATAACAAAGAACCTTGTCAAAATATGAAGGAGCCTTTGGATGATTTCTTGCACAAATCCCAATCCCATCTGAAGTTTTAAACCCTGCATACCGACGTAAAGTAGGTTCAGAATACTGTCCGCTGTATCTGAAATAAAAAACCCAGATAAACTGTAAGGCGGCAAGGCTGACAAAACGACGACCGTAAACAGAGAGAGCATGACCGGTTTTAGTAGTACTATAGATGATTCATGAGCACCGACCTAAATAAACTGATTATATAAATGATTTATCAACCGATTTATCAATATTCTACTAGATGAAAAAAATTACTTGACTGATTACTTTTTGATAATCAAATACGCAAGTAAGCAAGAGAGAATGAAGGGATGAAATAAAAGATTACGAATATCTAATCTGTTCCTCTTCAGTGGCAAAGGACATTCATCTTCAAGTACTTCCTCATGTATGTACAGCTACCATCCTCAACCCTTGTACAAATTTACCGCACCAAACATTCCAAAAACTGTTCTGCTTTTCAGGAACAGTGCACATAGTTAAGTACTGGACTATTAAGTTTGCAGTCCCGCCCTGCATTTAATTGGGAATAGTGGGACTCAAAACTGATGCTTTAGATATTTCTAAATGTCTTTACGAATTCCGTAAAGTTTGTGCACAATGCTATTCTCTTACAGCTTTTGTAAGATGGTTAAATGGGGATAAATGGTATTTACCATCCTTGTCTATGCAACGTTTTTTGTCCGCATGTACTTTGTTGTGCTGCCAGTTTACGGAGAGTTGTGCTGCCAAATAATTTAAGATGCTAGGATAATATTCGCCTGGATTTAAATTCCGTAAAGACTTGTCTTACCTGGATGAGTAATGTAGAGCGGAAATGCCGATAAAGCTGCTTGCAAGCATCCGATAACTGATTGGAACATGATTTTCTTAGACTGAGTGGCCTCACCACTAACAGTTTGTATCATATTACATACAATATTTGAAACTCGAAGAATAACTGACTTCCCTGCGTAACGAAAAGGGAGACGAATAGTGGAGATCAATTCTTACTAATCTCAAAATTAATGAATATTTAATCCAATAATACCCAGAATAATGGCAGAATGGGACGGGACTAGGGCTGGACGCACCTTAAGAGATCGAATCTTTCTTTCTAGGATTTGTAGCTGCTTATCTATGGCGCATATTGGATTTTTCTGTGCTGGGTTCTGCGCAGGGAAACAGGATTAACGGCCTCAAGGTTTTGAAAACCGTAACACGGTTACCAACATAATTAAAACTGCGCCGAAAATTGTCAAGTACTTGAAATCATCATTTTCAATTTTGTTACTTCAGAACGATCACCTTGCGATAACGTGCGTAAGAACAGCAGACCCTATCGTCCGTCATCAAGGTGCACGTAAGCTGCAATTTCTAGTCTCGACTAGAAATTATTGAAACTAAACCAACGTATAATTAGACAGTAAATCTTTGGCCATGGCTTCTTTTTCAGTTTAAGGTGTGCAAATAAATATCCAGGGCTGCAGTAACACCTACGTCTTTCTTGCTCATGTTGATTGACAGTAGAGGTCCTTAGAAGCGTTTCCGATGTAAAATCTTTCGATATGGCAGAAACTAAGCTCTTATGGTTTGTTAATCTCATGTCCCATTCCTGTTAATACAAAAAAAACAAAGACAAACGAGAATGGATTTCCAAACAGCGACAAAATTAGATAACTGAACCGTAGTGTCAAGGCCCAAGAGGACGGCGTCATAAGTTACTTTAGAGTTGATAAGTAAACTAGTAAGTACCTAACTTTCCTTTTCATGAAATCTATTGGAGCTAGAATGCTTTAAATAGAAGTATAATCTTCTGGGACTTGAACGAAGAGGAATACCTAGCAATTTATTTTCGACCCAATCAACTAGCACACGTATACATACACCATACAAGAATGACTTTTCAAACGGGCCGAGTAGAAT
>JANTCA010001080.1:0-12242 GCA_024741275.1 Chironex yamaguchii
TAACATTGAGAATTGATTTCTACGACCCAAATTTACCCAAACAAGTTGAAAGCGAAAAAGGTGTAGGTCCACTTTAAGAAATCTGGCGCTGTGTAATAATAGCAACAAATATGACAAAACGTTTACTTTGTTCATGGCTTAAAATAACTGTACCCGAATTATATCATGACACTATACAAAAATAAAAGCAACAAGATATGAAAGTTTAAAATCAACAGTAATTACCACGTTTTCCCCTCTGTGATTGATTTTGTTGCAAGGCGACTTTGGCACCATCCTTTACAGAGACAATAACAGCACCTTCAAGATGCTCTAAAATATTCCGAGATACTGCCAACGCCACATCTTGTGTCAGACCATGAACTGAATTTTTTAGCTCTTCACAAACTTCAGGTAATGCATACTTCGTGATTTTATGGGCGATCTTGGTGAAAAAGGGAAAAGTATACTCTAATTGGTCAATGTTAATCTTCTCTTTATTTGTTTAATGGCAATGTGATATTTTATGTAAACAATTTAATCAATTCAGACTTTGCAGCAAACTAGATTATTTATGGGATAGATGGGAACAAGCAAACAGGTGCTTTTACTTGGCCATTTGAGCTTTTTTCCTTTTACACAAGCAGTTTGCATTCTGATATTCCGGTTACTGTAACAAATGTAAGTTAAAACACTTTTGGTTATACGATGTAAGTTTTCTGCACATAACAGGCCAAATATGTTGGCAACATTTGATGTCATAAAATACGGTTCATGGAATAGAGTGATGCAAACTGTCATCACACTATTCACAGCCAAAATCTACCCCCGGCAAGATCTCTCAAGAAATCTGAGGTTGTGCAATGACAACAACAGTTTATACTTACAACAGCAATGCTCCCATATTGGAAAAACACTTCATATAACCTTTCAGAGGGGCAAAGTTTTATCATAAAATTTTTCTGCCTCAAACTACAACAATTCAAGAAACAAATAACTGTTACCTCTTTTGCATCAAGCTCTTTAAATCCAGAGGCATAGACCTTACTTCTTGATCTTGATTTGGAACTGTTACTGTCAGATGATGATGTGGAGGAGGAAGAGGATGATGAACTTGATGACAATGATCCTGAACTTGAAGAGTCTGATGATGACCCAGAACTACTGGATGATGAGGAAGAGGATGACGAATGATGACGTTGTCTTTGCTTTTTCCTTCGTTTTTTAGTCAATTTTATTTGATTTTCATTTATCGGCATATTGTTTGGTGTTGCACCCTCAGATGCCAAAGTTTCTGTCTCAATCACCTCTTCACAAGGAGTAACATTGGGTGCAGATACAAGTTCAAATCCTATTGGAATACAAAAACAAAGGGCTCCACTCTTTATCTCCCAAATGTTATTCAATTAAATAGCAAAAAAAATGCAGGTATGCTAGTGATATAAAAGGCAAACAGAACTTTTTGGTAATAGTTTGACATAAATGCAAACATTGTCTTGACTCAGCATGGCTTCAAACTTGCAAACAACATAATTAATATCAAACAATTAGTAGCAAACCAATGATTTAACTTCCTTAGCACTACCAACATATATAGAAATGTTGCTTTAAATAGTTTATTAGTACCTGCAATTTTGGCTATGGACTATGTTTCCTTAAATGTAAACATTATCCAAGTAAATACCTGAAATGCAAGGTTCACTTGACATTATTATGTCTCCTGTACAGACGTCAGAAGCTTCTGTTTTAGTTTCATTCACCATGGCATTTGAACTCACAGTTATATTTCCGGGAATATCAGAAACGTCATCTTTATTCACATCTATCACAAGCTTCAAAATGTTGCCAGTTTTTGGAACAACCTATAATGAAGAAAGTAACATTATACTACACTAATTAATTAAGTTAATTAATTAATTATTGTTATGAGGTCCACATTATTCTTAACACATAAATAGTTCCTATCTTATTACCTCCATGGAATTTACTAGAGATCCACTCAACAAGGGAAAACATTAAGCAAAATGATAATGAAAACTTTTTTATGAAGAAATAACTAGACCAACTTTGCAAACAGGTCATGTCACCATTTTCCCAATGATGGCAGCATATAAAATTGTACTACACTGATGCAGCACACAATTAATGAACACATTTTTACACATGCAACACACAATTAGTAATTTTCAATCACTTTCTTTTTGATATAAACATACATTGCCTTTAAAGAAAGGTTAACTTAACATAACTTACATTCATTACAAAATAACCTCAACACGTTTAATCCTATTCACCTGAAATATTAGTTGATGTAGCATACAGTATAGTCAGTATGCAGTACATAATGTCTGAAATGAACATTATAATGTAATTTTTCTTACACTTGAAACTGTGTCCTGTGAAATCCACACTTCAATATAAATAACAATTATTACACTAAAATTTAGTTAGGTACCAAAGAACATGTTAACATTACTCCAAAATATGTTTTAACATACGGAAGACATGGTCCTCAAATATTACAGTAATTAAGTACTTCAGTTCAATTAAAGCATATGGGCAACCATAGGCATACCTTGCACTTAGCCTCCACAAATTCATCTATGACCAGACAGTAATAAAAAGAAGAAAAAATATATATATACATATGCACACACATTATCATCAGTATACATATACTGATAATAACGGATAAGGAAATAATTCATTCATATAATATAAAATTGTAACAATAAAAGTTGAAAAGCCTTCCACATTCCCTGGGGTATATTAATCTCTCTGGTCCAGATATTACTTGCGGCTACAAATGTGTCACTTGATGGAATAGAACAGAGCATAAACCCAATGTGAAAAGTCTTCATGCATCATCACAACGATGGAACTGCCATCGTGGCAACATTGTTAAAAGGGTATAATTTTCCTTGCAAGCAATTGCACATTTATATTCATTACACACATGTTGCACTCAAGGTTTTATCTTCAATAAGGAAGCACTTCCCTTACCATCAGTATCCATGTTGATCTAAAAAGTAAATAAGATCATATAAAATAAATACTGCACACTAGAAATGGTCTACATTTAAGTGTCCTACATCCTTTTGCAATCATGAGAAACTATGACTACACAGCTGAGATTGTTCTCATCAACATTAATTCATACAAGCTGTAATGATCAAGTTTGAAAGATACCAGACCACAGTTACATCCTGTGATGGTTTTCTCTAAGGCTCAAAACCAATGCTATAACTGAAAGGCCTAAAGAAAAGGTGATATCATCCAAGATATGGCATATAGCATCCAAGCATATTCATTAATCTAACAACTGCATTGTTAGTTAATTGACCAACGCAGATTATGGATGACCAGATATTTTTCTGCAATCTCCCTATACTGCACAGTGGTTACTATATAGCCCCATAAGGAGTGGGGCAATAATCAACTTAATGCAAGTAAATCTAAAGAAATTTTCACTCGGCACTACAACCTATCTAAAACTCAAAAGGTTACATGACATTACTGTAGTCAAGACATACATTCACCAACAATGTATTAAAACTTTCATCACTAAGAGAGAGAACAGGTGGCACCAGAACTTATGACAAAACAAGAATGTAAATAATATCATAGTACACAGAATTTCTTAGTTGAATGAGGAGACATTACCCATTACCAGATGGCCAACCTGCTTTAACATGTTCGGTATATTAGGAGACAGATGGGTTTTATCTTCTCTGTTACTCAGAACACAAATTGCAACAGTTGATTCTGTTTGGTATTTGTTCTTGTTTAAAGACTTTGTATGGTGTCATTTTTCTTTTGGAGACAATTCCATGTCACTGATACATGAAGCTGACATATTATTTCTACTAATTACTACATATATATATATATTGACAAAAAAGGTTACACTTAATGACATACAAACTATTATGCACAAGGTGACTTACCAGCTCATCCTCTTCATCTTTATAGCGAATATTGTTGATGTTTTGACTGAACAACTGAGAAAGCTAATGTGTACAAGATACATTAAAATTAGTATATACCTGTGCAGTATATTTTAACTGAGACAATATGAAAAATTTGAAAAATATATGGAACTTCCCAAGGTGAGAGCTAAGGACACAAATAAAATTCATAAATTTCACCCTTCCCTTCTACTGGGTTTAGCAGAATTTTCATGTTGTGATGGCACATTGGTTTGAGCGTTGGCTTTTGCAGCTGACGTTTGCAAGTTCAACCTCAGTTGGCTCCTACATGGTGCAGATATTGTCGTAATTGAGATCCATATATGCTTAAGAATTTTATAATGATTAATATTTATTAAGTGCTGTGAGAAGCATAGTCGTAAAACGTATGTCCTCAGTGTTCAGCAAGGACTCTTCAATCAATTAATTTTCAAAGGGTAAACATTACTCTTACTGAAAACAACAAAACGAAATGCGTTTTGTCAGCATTACATCCTTAAGGCAGGAAGACTCGATGAGTGCAGAAAGTGTCTGATACAAATTTGATGTATCACGTAAACACACTCACGTGTGTGGGGTAGCGACACGTATACTTGATCATTGTATTTTTTAAAACTTAATAGATCGATTTCTTCTCTTCATTAATATGAGTGGTGTCTTCGTATCAATTTCACTTGCGCTACAACAAACAAGTATCGTTACAAACAATTACAATAAAACCAGCAATACCAGATAAAAAACTAAGCCATGTCATCAAAATTGCAAACGTAAGCATTCACTGTCTGTAGCCATTTGACCAAGTGAAAAGATAAAACACATACGTTGTTCTGAAATGCAATACAGAGACCATATATTCACAAATCTAATAACCTTGGCATTCAATGCAACGTGGTCTACAAAGCCGTGAACACCATGCTTTTTCACCAACAAAAATGACGGAGTCAAATGCATTTGCGTCAACTAGTACATCACAACTAAAAAGATATTTCACTCAAACATCATTACTCTATGACCAATCTGCTTTCACTATGTTGGCACGAAAACTTTCACCATAAATGCTTTCGCTGACAAGAATTTTGCCACAATCCATGAAAGCCAGAAAGCAGTGCTCAAATATATCGGCAGTTAAATACTTAAAAAAGCTTACCAAAGCAACCAATTCAGCGTAACCACTTGTTTGATTAAGCTCAAATCGCCGCACGCTTCCCTCACAGGTAGCTTTGACGCTTATTCTATCATCAACCATACTTTCTCGTACGTTATTTCTTACTCCTTGATCAGATATTCCGTGTTTGTGATGTTATTCTCAAGTTTCTTGCAATTTTGACAATTTCGTCGTTTTGACAAAAAATGTGATCTACTTCTCGATGGTTTGTTTTGTTTTTAAAGTGATCGCAACGCATGCTCAAAATAAGGTCTGGGAGCGAAATAACACTAACAATGATGTCATAGGTCAATAAGAGTAGATGAGGTACACAAAAGGAAACAATACAAATGATGCAAAAATTGACTCATGGAGTCAAAATAGCAAAACAATATTAAGCTAATACAAAGAAGCTTATGATTACTTCTAATTAACACTTCAAAATTTGAAAGAGGATCATGCTCACAAGATGACGAAAACTTAAAGGTTACAAATAAAGTTAAAGGTCTCTTTTGTCAACCAAAAACCGTGAGATTCTTGGACTTCCCACATTTGAAGTCTATTTATCGCACTGTTGCTTGACTCAAATAACAAAGTTAGATGTATGACGGCATTTGCGACATCCCGTGAAGGTAATGGCCCGTTGGCAAAGTTGAGAACGTTTGTGAAAGATGGACAACTTTTCACCACTATTTGTGTTCTCCACCTCGTCAGAATTATGTCAAGTAAATGTTATCAGCATTCTACCTCCCAATTCCCAGGACAAGAAGCATCCTTCATCCTTTAAATTACCAGCTGTTAATCAGTAATCTATAACGACATATAGACAAAACTCCCTTACTCTTGATCTTGGCCTACAATGCTCCTTTCCGTGGATTTTTATTGTTGCCGACATCGCAAACAGTTCTTACAAAAGAAGTGAGTTTACCATTTTCCACATTTTCTCACTTATACCTAGTATTTGACGACTCAACACTGCATTTTAAGCCAATTTCAGCCGCTCAATGACATTCAAACAGTTCTTAGAAAAGTAGGGAGTTTACCAATTTTTCACAATTTCTCACTTATATCCCGACCCCGCTTATTGGTGCCGACATTTTAGCTCATTTTGGGCTCAGAGTAGATGTTCCCTAACGACGTTTGTTAGATACTACGACTCAATTAACAATATTCGGCTCTTCCGCTTGGGCCCAATGTTTTCAGTTCTTACCACTGAAACACCTTACCCTGAGCTTCTCCGACAATTTCTTGCTATCACTAATCCTTGTTGCCAGGCAACTTTTGATTAAGCACTCTGTCACTACTCATGGCCCTCCTGTTTTTGTTCCTCTTCGATGCCTTGCTCCTGATCGACTGAAAGTAGCAAAAGCTGAGTACAATCACATGCTCAAGCTTGCTGTCATTCAAGTCTCTAGCAGCCCATGGGCGTCTCCTTTGCACATGGTACCTGAAAAAGACCCAGTGACTGGTGCAACTGTGGAGATTTTTCAGCGCTTTATCGCTCAAGTTTTGCATGATCTTGACTTTGTTTACGCTAATATTGATGACCTTCTTGTTGCCAGCTCCTCTGCATCTGAAAATCTCCATCATCTTCAACATGTATTTCAACGCTAACATGATTATGGCATTGTGATCAACCCAGTTTGGTTCTCCATCCTTGGATTTTCTTGACCACCGCATCCATCCATATGGCATCATTCTGCTCCCTGAAAAAGTCCAGGTTATCCTCGACTTTCCTCCTCCCACATAAATTCGCAAGCTTCTTGAATTTCTTGGGTCTTGTTAATTTTTATCTTCACTTCATCCTAAATTGTGCAACTTTGCTTCAACTTCTTGCAGATGTCCTGTCTAAAAGGCACTCCACCCATGGCTTCCACCACCCAGAGGATGCACTTGCTGCGTCCATCAAAGCTTACTTAGCTCAAGTTGCATTCTTAACCCATCCTGTTTCTGATGCAGCACTTTCTTCGATGGTTGATGCTTCAAATGTTGCTGGTGGTGCATGTCTTCAGCAATACACTGATGGTGCATTCCTTCCTATACCTTTAATCTCACATTGTTTGCAGCCTCTAGAGACCCGATATAGCACTTTTCGTCGTGAATTGTCGGGAATCTACCTCGCCATTCGTTATCTTTGTCACTTTTTAAAAGGACGGCAATTTTTTATTTTAACAGACTAGAAACCACTTATCCATGCCCTTTCTTCCTCATCCGATCGTTATTTTCCCGTGAAATTCGACATTTGGACTATAAATCCCAATTTACCAATGACATTTGACATGATCAAGGGACTGATAATGTGGTTGCTGATGCTCTTTCACGCATTGAATGCAATACCCTCGCAATATTGCCCACACCTCCTATTGCTTTTCAACAGATGGCCTCCCACCTCACACACTCCAAGACATTTCCATTATGCCTAGTCTGAAGTTGGCAGATGTTCCCCTACCCAATAGCTCTGGTACAATCCAATGCCTACTGTCAACTGATACTCCAAGACCCCTGGTCTCTTCTACCTATCGATGTGCCAATTGTGATGCCTTGCATTCCTTCTCTCGCCCAGGCATACGAGCTATGCAGAAATTTATTGCATCTGGTTATGTATGTCCTGGAATAAGCAAGGATGCTCGTGTTTGGACCATATCCTGTCTCTTCTGTCAAAGAGCAAAATCCATCGCCTTACCCGAGCTCCCCTTGGAACCTTTGCTCTTCCAGATGTCAGATTTCACCATCTGCACATTGAAATCTTTATCCTCTTCTTCCTTCAAATGGCTATTCCTATTTATTCACTTGCATCGACCTTTTCACCCGTTGGCCTATAGCAGTACCTATTATGGATATTTCTGCGGAAACTGTTGCCAAAGACTTCATTACAAACTGGATTACAACTTTTGGAACTCCTTGAACTATAAAAACTGACCATGGTAGCCATTTTGAGTCTTCTTTGTTCATCTCACTCACTCACTTACTCACTCACTCACTCACTTGGTACAACTCAGATTTGCCTACCATCCACAAGCCAATGGTTTAGTTGAAAGCTCAACACCTTCCCAACCGATGGACTGAATCCCTACCGCTTTTCTTCTCGGCATCCGTGCTACTATCAAACCTGATTCGGGATGTTCTTGTGCTGAGCTAGTTTTTGCACAACTCTTTGCTTACCTGGACAATTTCTTACACCTTCACAGAACCACGACTAATTACCCTGACTGGATTATGGTGGACATTTACGTGAGGCAATGCAACAGCTGTCTGCTACACCCCCACGCCATCAACCGCAGTCTCCTTACATTCCACTAAGTTTGCTCGCTGCTACACACATTTTTCTACGAAATGATGCTGTTTGGAAACCACTAGATCTCCCATACACTGGCCCATTCAAAAATTTTTTTCGATCTCAATATGACTTTGATAAAACTGTGCAAGGCCCATAAACGAACGTAATTGGGACACATGAGAGGAAAGGTGAAACCCTAAAAAATCCACAGAGGACTGGAAAATGGTGCATTTTTCTTCATTTCTTCTTCCTACTCAACCAGTCCAATACAGGATGAAGATGTCAGTCGTGTTTTCGTTTTGAAACTCTATAAACTAGAATATCATACAAGTAAAAGAAAACCCAGATAACTTAACCCAGGTAAAATACCGTGAAGACACTGTGCCCAGTAGTAAGGCCATAGGGAAGGCGCTTTTACCAGGACATACCAATATGTGTAATGAAAGTCGTCAGTTCTTTCCCACTAATACTAAGGTCAAGTAGATGGTAAACTGATTTAAGATCAATTGTTGAAAACACTGTGGTACCATGGATCTTAACAAAAAGTTCTTTAGTCCTTGGCAAGCTGTGCATGTTGACAGCAAGGTTTTTACTTATCTCTCGGAGGTTGATACACTAAGGCGGCCATTTTTACACCTCGCAACAATTAGAGACACCCATGGTGATCCATTCACAGGTTCAATGATGCCATCATACTCATAGGCAATAGAAAACGCTGGTTGGGAAGCTTGAGAGTGATGCCCTTGTCCTTTTGTACTATCTTCGTGCTCAAAAAAGTGATTTTGTCAGAGCATGATAGTGCACACTGGCTTTAGCTTGCATTATTGATTACGCAGTGGAAAAGAAGAATCTTCTGCTTATTACTAACCATACTACACAGTGACCCACTCATGTCCAACTACTGACATTAAGTATGCTCTAATATTAATTAATGTTGTATGCATAACCTATACACTGCAGATTATTGACAAGTGAAAACAGTTACTATTTCTTCTATAGCTTTCTTGTGTTTTTTGCATTGATACGAAAGGTGACATCACCCACAAGCTAATTACTTTGAAGAGCATATTTCTTAACCTACAAACTGCATTATTACTTAGTTTCCCGATGCGGATCCGATATGGACGACGACAATTTTTTGGTGCTGCCTACCAGACGCAGGGCTACTATTGTGCCCCACAAGGTGAGGGAAAATTAGAACGTTGGCACATTATTGAGATTTATAGCAAAATAAGAGCTGATGTGTCTTATTGGATAAGCCAGTGGGTGCGATTTCGAACCCACGACACCATAAAACAACAAGGCCATAAGCAAGAAAAGATAACAGGAGCCAGTCCAATAAAGAGCCTACCTCCTAGTACGATTACCTAACCCGTCATGGGAGTAAGCTATGATTGGTAACGAGTATGCTGCAAACGCATGCGAAATAAATCATATATATATATATATATATATATATCTATAGGAGGATATATCAGAGTCAGCCAGTGATGAAAAAAGTCGGGAAGTAAGGCCTGTTCAAGATACCACTTGCAGTTGATGAAAAATCTACATGAAGATGTAAAGTTCTAAATAGTGTGACAAAAATAATGCTGGACGAAGACTTTAAAAAGCAGTTGACAAATTATCATCACACCATTATCACAAGCATAGATACCATAAGAGGAGGAGGGGATGTGTGTGTTAAGGTGCCATGTATACTTCTTTCAGTATCAAAATGATGTCAGTTAAAATTATTTTGTCTGAATTCATGCTAGCTCGTGGAAAATAATGAAGTTTATTGACTAGAATAAGGAGCGACTTGTTATTGTGTTGAGCTGCCAGTCCTCATTTTTGTCTGCTCTATGTGCACTCTTAAGGGATAGAGGGTTACTATAATAGGTACTCCTTGTACGTTTCTGATAATGATAATATATATGAACGACCTTAAGAAAAGATCAACTTGCCAAATTTAATGATGTGCAATTAGAATTCGGAAAATCTAGAATATCCCACTTAAAAAATCCCTATCAAGTCCTACTGTTTATGTTATTAAAAATGCAGTAAGATTTTCAACTAGCACAGTAATGGTCACAAAGAAATTACATTTAGAAACCTTGTTACAAACTACCAAGACCTTTTCATTGCTTATTATGAAAGTTAACAAAAAATTGCCTTGAACATGGAATTGATTGTGAAGGCAAGTGTCACATTCAAGGCAATTTTCAAGTTTTGTACCATCCCTACGGTATTAGCACCAAAGTAAACAAATATTTTATCACAACGTCCCTTCTCTGGCTTCTTATAGGAATATATGTAATGGAAGTCACAATGATTAAATGTAAGTTTGAGGTATGTTCAACAAATACTTGGATCCCAAGAAGTGTGCTCTGTCATGGCTCATTAACGCAAAATAATTTGGGGCTCAACATCCAAACTGAAACCATTGTTTGCTATTGACTATAATCCCATGAACTATTATAGAAGTACGTTCGACTGCAACCTCACCCCGTACACGCAGGGGAAGACAACGCAACTTTGGGTGGTTGGTTTGGCATCAGGTTTCAACCTTGGGTGAATGATTACAGGAACAGGAGCAATAGGTGAAGTCAAACCTACAGCATTGGCCATTGCAACAGCACCATTGAGTGTAGTAGGCTTGCTGACGCACAGCTCGTTCCTGTTCTGTTTGGCTGATAGGGCATGAACAAATTTTGTAAGAAGCAATTACTCAATAAATGTAGAAGGTTCAGCATCTGAGAAAGCAGAAGAAAACTCAGAACGAAGAGAACAAGCAAAATCCTCAGCATTCAAACTGGCTTGGCTGCCTTAAAAAAATTCCACGCGTAAGGAAAATGGGTCAATTTGTCACAGAAAATCGAAATGCAGTCATTAATGGAGAGGGCATCGTCAGACAGACTATGAGCAGCAGCATAAAAAATATCCAATGTCAGAATGGAGAGCAACTCATCAGCCCATTTCCGTAAAGGTCCACAATATAACACTTACCTGCCAAACCTAATTTGAACCTTCGTCAATATAATCTAATATGTTTGAAGATCCAGGTGTTTATCTTAATTATGTAAAAAAGCTTTGGTATTTACTAGGTCTCTTTTCCTTCAGCATTAAAAATTCAACTACCGCAATGCCATTGAACTTTATTTGTTTTCAACAAACTTTTTCCATTTACGTCAAACTGTTACAATAGGAGTTATAGTCACCAAGAACAGTTCACTTTGCCTTCCTGCATACGTAATGAGGGATAGCATGTGAGCAAATATGGTCGAGGTTAATTAGATGAGAATTTTAAGTTTAGACCGAAGGAAAAACACTTCATAGTTTCCCTCAAGTCCTCACTAAAAGCCTTTGCATCACCCCTGAGTGATAGGAGGACCATGTCATGGACACACCATAGGGACTGGTTTGGAAGGCCAGCAAACATGAAAAGAAGAGGTTATTGTTCGGTTTCATTCAGATCACGTGACAATGACCGTGCACATCCTTCTGTGTACTACTACTTTGCACACACAGATTCTTGAAGCATTGAGAACATATTCCTTTTCTTTAATCAAATATTTACAAAACACATCTGCTTATATACTTAAATGACTGTACTTGATGATTTCAACATTACAACTCCAAAGTTCTAACATAAAAAGAAGGCGTGTTTGATTTCACACCGACCACGAGGACTGTGCATGATCCAATCCATGTGATGTGAACAGCACACTGAATACAATGTTAGATTCTTAAAAACACACTAAACGTAAGACTTATATATATATTTAAATCTTTACCCATCAGTAATTCTGATGAAGATAATATCGAAACGTCAAAATGATGGTGTATTTTTGAGTCATATATAATTTTATACACTGTTGGTGAGTGTTGGCTT
>JANTCA010001081.1:0-12242 GCA_024741275.1 Chironex yamaguchii
CCGGTCGGCTCCCACTTAGTGCAGCTATTGTGGTAATGCTCCACTCTTGATGAATATATATATCATATATATATACACACATATATATAGTTACATATGTATATGTATATAACGCCTATGTTATACGTATTCCTCATTCTGTCGTATGACTGAGGGTTTGTAGGTTGAAAACGCGTGGACCACTGGTTATCTTCTTCAAAACGGTGGTTATGTTACAAATATTGTTATATACTTGCCCCAAGGCACTGCAATTTTTTAAATCACTTCCTTATATAGCTGTTGGGTGCCATGAGGTTGGGCTCTATGGGTGCAATTGGGACCATTTTCAGATGGTGACAATGGTACATTCTTTTGAGTAATGTATTTTAAATTGTAGAACTACGAGTTCGATTCCCTTTGGCTCCTCTTAATGTAGCTATCGTAGCAAAGCTCCCCTCCTGGGTAGCAGAAAATTTATTTTCAGCAAGCAAGCAATTTCGTTAGTCATATGTCTCTCTCTCTCTCAGGCGCCATACTCGTGGGCGCAGGAGATCATGATACGCCATTCAGCTCTGTTGCAGCTCGACTGCAGACATCTTATTCTCGTCCTCTCCAGCCACAATGCTATATTGTCCAGTAGCTTCTCATGCTGTCTCTCTCTCTCTTGCATCTGCCTTCAATCTTCCCCTCTATTGCTATACATTCCAGTTCGCCCTCTCTGATACGATGTCCGAATAACTCGGTCTGTCTCGGCCTGTCCAATTTTTCTTCTAATAATTCCTCTCTAGCTTGTTAAACCATGTTTAACTTAACAAACAAGGACAACAAGTGTATCAAAATTTCACATATTTTATTCTCACGTTACATTTTACTTATACTAGTTAGCTTTAGAAAAGTGTTCTTGAAATGTTAATTACGTTTTCATTTTTAAAATAAATATATCAATAAAGGCACTAAGACAATAACTTCCTCTCCTTGTTTTCTTACAGTCAAAGTTTAAGCTCACTTTAGAAGAGTTCTAATGAAGAGATGGGTAGAGGATTTACTTATAGTATACACTTCTACAACTGAGGCACTGATTAAGTGTCAGGCTTCTTTATGATAGATAGACCATCCTTTCCATGGAGTGTTAATACAAATTTCTCTTTCAAAATGTAAAGTATTTGCTCCTTTTTTATCTGTACGACCTTGTTAATGAAGGGATAATGGCTTCTTAATTGTAGGAGGAGTCTATTAATAAATTGTTATTTGATTCATTTTTTCATGGCTTGTTGCCCTCATTTTTACTTCAACATATGACCTCACTTCCAATGTAAGTCTTCCATTGAGCATTCAATCAGTAACTATAGCAGGATTACCGTTTACTTATGACCGCACGGCCACAGTGTATCAAGTACAAGGCTAAAGAATAATTTGTCAGTTAAACCAAAGTAACAAGACTATGCAAGACAGAGATAAATATCCGTCAACATCTATGTTATGCAGTAGAAGAAGTTAGTAATTACAAACGCATTCCAGACATAGTAAAAGTCGTTGACAGCGTATCAGTATCTGCATCACTATTAAAAGTAGTAGCTGCTGCTGCAGCAGCGTTATCAACAGTAGGAGTAGCAGTATCGATAGTAGTAGCAGTAGCAGCAGTAGTAGCAGCAATGATAGTACTAGCAGTAGTATTAGTAGCAGTATTAGTAGCAGTAATAGTAGTAGCAGTAGCATTAGTAGCAGTATTAGTAGCAGTATTAGTAGCAAAAATAGTAGCAGTAGTGGTAGTAGTAATAGTAATAGTAGTAGTAGCAGTAATAGTAGTAGCGGTAGCACTAGTAGTAGGAGTATTAGCAGCAGTAGTAGTAGCAGTGGTAGTAGCAGCAGTAATAGTATTAGCACTTGTAGTAGCAGTATTATTATCAGCAATAGTAGTAGCAGTAGTATTAGTAGCAGTATTAGTAGCAAACGTAGTAGTAGTAGTAGTAGTAGTAGTAGCAGTAGTAGCACTAGTAGTAGGAGTAGCAGTAGTAGCAGCAGCAGTAGTAGCAGCAGTGATAGTACTAGCAGTAGTATTAGTAGCAGTATTAGTAGCAGTAATAGTAGTAGCAGTAGTATTAGTAGCAGTATTAGTAGCAAAAATAGTAGTAGCAGTAGTAGTAGCAAAAATAGTAGTAGCAGTAGTAGTAGTAGTAGTAGTAGTAGTAGTAGTAATAGTAATAGTAGTAGTAGCAGTAATAGTAGCAGTAGTAGCACTAGTAGTAGGAGTAGTAGCAGCAGTAATAGTAATAGCAGTAGTAGTAGCACTATTATTACCGTTAATAGTAGTAGCAGTAGTATTAATAGGAGTATTATTAGCAAAAATAGAAGCAGCAGCAGCAGTAGTAGTAGTAGTAGTAGTTGCAGTAGTAGTAGTAGTACTAGTAGTAGTAGTAGTTGCAGTAGTAGTAATAGTAGCAGTAGTATTCGTAACAGTAACGGTAGTTGTAGCAGTAGTAGTAGTATTAGTAGTAGTACTTTTTTTTGTTGTAACATCTGACGGTAGTGTTAGTTGGGGAGGAAGTAGAAATAAGAAGTAGAAAAAAGAAGGATAATGTTCATAACAATTTAGATGTGGATTGATAATGAGTATCCAACGGTGTCAATATACAAGAAAAGTAAAGATTTTGTCTCGTGCTATGTTATGCAAGCCAGAAAACTTAAATTTTTCATTTTGACCTGTATTTATTAATTAATTTGTAAAACGTTAATCATGAGTTGCTCTTGCCAAAACGAGATCATAATTGAGGAGGTACCTTCTTTGACGGTTGTTTGAGCGAACGTGAATACTGTATCGAGTTCTGGACTGGATCAGGGACATAGTCTTTCCATATTGAAAGGGATCAATCATCTAAATAGACTGTGTTGAAAATATTAGTACCTCGATTCCGACTACTGTTACATTAAATGAGCTCACCAATCTGTTTTGGCAATCGTTTTAAATTCCTTAATACCTTAAATCATTTGCGGCAGTGACTTAAATGACCTTAGGTTACAAGGAATCAAGTAAATAGCATCAAGTTGTTGTAATACGGAATAGCAAAGTTGTGAAGTCACGTGTAGCAATACTTCACTTCAAGATATAAACATATGTATCAATATAAACAAATGTACTTACCGTTAAACACGGTAGAAGGTAGGATAAGATAATTAAGGATGAATTTGAAATTCTGTGTTCCTTTATAAATGGTTTAGCTATCATCGGATCATTGCATTTGAATGACTGTTGTAGTGGCGGGAGAAAGTATAAACTTAGCGATCCAAAGATCAAGACTATTGCTAAGGCAAATTCCAGAATAATGTACCATGCACGACATTGACAAATCATTTTCCGCAAGAATAACTTTTGACATCCAGCTACAAGGGAAAAGAATACTGAAAGTTAACAGTTATTCGTCTTATGTCACCAATACATTAACAACAATTTCATTGCGTTCAATGCAGCGAAATCTTTAGAGTTTAACGAGAGTTTGACATTAACAAGAGAACAAGGAGACATTGATTGCGAACAACACAAAGATATATAGCAGGACTACCTTGTCTATAATTTTACTGATACTAAGAATTTATTATCAATCCATAAAGATTCAGGTATTTACACAGTTACCTTGAGAATATGTGGTTGTTTGAGAGATGAAGCACGTTGCTATATCGTAATATTTATTATGAAAGCTCTGCTATAACGACCGAAATGCATGTTTACATATAAGTAATACAGAAGCAGTGCCCACGTAAATACCAGCAAGTTTAGAAAAAAGTCCATTGACACAAACGTTTTGAAGATCTCTTATAGTCACCACTTTTCATCTGAATTCCAGCAATATACCACTTTTAGTTAAACATCCTGACGCCCTCTTCAAGTGGAATTCGAGTACTCGTGTATTTAAAATGACATCAGTTTAGCCTAGCTCGTCTATTAGTAAAATGAAAATCTTCTTTCATACGATTAAAGTTGAGTATATTATCTCTTGTGACCCAGAGCAAGCCTTTGCTTTGTTGGTGATACCAGATTTGTATACTATGAGCTTACTATTGTTTTGCGAATTACATCATAATCTCACTTTTACTATAGTGTTCAAACTTTTTCTCCTGGGAACATTTTAGTTTACCTAAATGTGGAAAGAGGTAGGTAGTTTTACTTCCTTTCTTTGACCATTTGAAGTAAAATCTTCCTTTCCTAACAAATACTCCATTGAGAGATGGATAACAAATAGATTTCTTCTTAGATAAAAACGCATCTAAAACTGTTAACATAGTGTTCATTTGGTATTTGCCTCCAAACAAAAGTCAATTAATAGGGAATTCAGCGTATTTGCAAGAACGCAAGGAAAAAAGAAATAAAGGAAGGCATCCTATGCTTAGGAACACTAGACATTTCCATATTTCCCACCATGTTTCCCATGATGCAGTTGAATAACTCAAGACGTCTTTATCTGTCTAGAAAATGCCACGTTGTAGGCGACATTGCGGCTAACCTACAAGAATTAAAAAGAGCGCCGAACTTGTTCTCTGAGGCATGTTAACTAAATGGGTCTTAAAACACCTGCACTCTCTTGTTTTCGATAACAAGTGAACAAGGAAAACTTGTCCCTATTTTAAGGCTTGGTGCTCAGTGCCCTAAACAAGACCCTTTCATAACGATGTCTATACTGTCCCTTGCGTGACTTGATGCTAATCAACTTTCGCAGAAAATCTTGTTAGACTATTTCAACCGAAAATAAATTTAAGCTGGGCCGGCCACGGATAGTTGACAATGAGACAAATAGCTGCTATACAGATGTAGAAGGAATACAGTATTCATTTAAATATAGCATAAAGTATTTTGGTCTCTCATCATTTCATTAGTTGAAGTGCATGTAACCATATAAGCAGTAGCTATATAAATAGCAGTAATAGAAAACTAGGTATTATATGTACACATAAAGATCTACATATAGATCTACATACAGATCTACATATAGATCTACTTATAGATCTACATATAGATCTACATATAGATCTACATATAGATCTACATATAGATATATACATCGATATACATGCAGATATACAAATAAAAATTAGTATACATATAAGCATATATAAATATATATATATAAGCATATACATACATATATATGTGTGCGAGACGAAACCCGGCGTACCTCAACAGAAAAAGTGCTTTTTATACTTTGTAAAGAGTGGGCATTACCACAATAGCTGCACTAAGAGGAAGCATATAATATATATGTACTACCTCAACAATATTGTTGAAGTATGACATATATCTGACACTGATGAAGGCTAAAACCGAAACCTAGAAAAAATTTATGAGTTTCCCCTTACCGACCGCTAAGCTTCGTTTCGCAATACCAAAGACTTTGAAAGTCGTTCACCAAAGCTTTGCGAAGTGATGGCACGGAGGTTTGAGTGTTGCCTTTGAGTCTGAGGGTTACTAGTTCGAGCCCGGTCGGCTCCCACTTAGTGCAGCTATTGTGGTAATGCTCCACTCTTGATGAATATATATATCATATATATATACATATATATATATAGTTATATATGTATATGTATATGTATATGTATATAACGCCTTTGTTATACGTATTCCTCATTCTGTAACGCTCCAAAACTATCAAATATATCAAAGGACTTTGTCTGCTGAAATACTACATACATACATACATACATACATACATACATACATACATACATACATACATACATACATACATATATACTTACATAGATACATTCATACATGCATACATACATACATACATACATACATAAATACATACGTACATGCATACATACATACATACATACATACATACATACATGCAAACATGCAAACATATATACATACATACTTGCATGCATCCATGCATGCATACATGTATACCTAAATATATGCATCCATCCATCCATCCATCCATGCATCCATACACACATACGTACATATATACTTACATACATACATACATACATGCATACATACATAAATACATACGTACATGCATATATTCAAACATGCATACTTACATGCAAACATACATACATAGATACTTGCATGCATCCATACATGCATACATGTATACATACATACGTGCATTCATCCATGCATGCATACATACATACATACATACATACATACATACATACATACATACATACTTCGATACATAAAGCATACATACATACCTACACACGTACGTACCTACATACATATATACATTCTTGCATACATACATATATTATCCTCACACTCACAATTGCCAGATATCTAGATATTTCGTGCCTGTGTCTGTGTCTTTACATAGATAAATGATATATTGCAGACAAAAAACCTGTTTTTTTGTTAAACAGATATACAGACAGACGCAAACAGGTAAAAACGAGGGAGAACAAAAGCCGGATGGAAATGTCCATAGGGAGTCGAGCTGCCTGGTAAGAGGTAGAATGACTGTTTACAAAGACATTAGATGTATAACGATAATAAAATGACACTGACCTATGTAATCAAAATACAAATGTGTCCCTTGTCACTTGAAAGCAAGATTGTCTGTCTGCAGACGAAGGATTGCATTTGTCTTTCTCATCAAGCCATTATATGAAAGAGGTTTTCGTATTACCTCTAAGTGTAATCTACAAGATCATCCGCAATGGGTATTTTTATAAAATTGGATCTCTAGGATTGCACTAAAGGGATTGTTGTTTTAATTACTTACTTTCTTTGACTACCATAAGGGTCATACCTAGACAACATATCAAATGTTTTCATCGAAAGCTATTATTGAGTTGTAATCTAGTTTGACTGATAACGATGTTTGTGAAGGAAGCCAGACGTTGATGACTTTGTTTTGTAACCCGATAGAGTAAGATCAGGAAGCCAAGGAAACAATAACAACGCAAGTTTACCGACCCATGTGAACCAACTACGATCTAAATGAAAGTGTGAGATGGGTCGAGCACATTTTCAACAGAAGAGCAATATATAATGTAAAGTAACACTATATATTCTGCCATGCATTAAGCACTTTTTACAGTTAAGAAATGATTCTAATTGGGTAGGCTTTGGGTATGATTTGAAAAATGGTTGGATCACGTTCTACATGGAGAAGAGATAAGATGCCTCAGAAAAAAAAGACTTAAGTTATCAGCATGTGACGGACAAGGCTTTAGACACTATAAACACAGAGTTTCAGGAAAAATAGAAAGGACAGCCAGACTAATTTAAGCGAGAAAGAATTCCGCAATAAAAGAAAACAATAAGGAAAAACTGTATGAAACGAAAAATATATAATAAGATAATAAACTAGTGGAAAAAATATAAGAGACAGCGTTAAAAGATTGGATCAAAAGGGAGACCAAAATACAAAAAATCTCTACGTAAATTGATCCTGATAAAAGGCGACTATAAATGAGCAAGCAATGAACAAAATGAAGATAACTCAAAAGACAATAATTAAGGAGAGAACAAGAACACATCATTTAACACGGGCTACGAGAAGAAATGTTTTACTGTATTAAATATCTGATGAACAAATAACGAAATTAGGATACTAAGGACACAAATAAATAGTGCGATGAGTTAATAAGAAAATAAAGCTATCAAGAAAGACAAGTTAGCGTCTGACTAACAAGAGAAAATGATTTCAGCAAAATTTAATAAAGGGACTTTAGATAAGAACTGAACGTATTGAGGAGTGGTTAAATATAGCAAAGAACTGCCAAAAAGTAGAGTGAATAAAATCTTAAAATACAGTCAATGCCATATAAACTTAATATATAAAGAAATAATTGACTGAGGAGGGAAAGGAAAATCTACAAAAAAGATATTAAACAAAAGCAGAAAAGACTGCAAAACTACTATCTTATCCTTCCCCGTTTTATCACGAAAAGTTAATATCAAAGTGTTCTATTGTAGGCACATGCGATATTCTTTAAGGAGGATTTTAGTTGAAAAATAGACGAGAAATATCTCAAACAAAGGCATAGTTGTTTTTGCGGCGTGAAATGGAAATTTGACATGTAAGCTGATTATGAATGCAAAGTAGACTGTTGTCAAGGATTAATGTGAAATTAAATCAGAATGTTTTCATAACTTAGAACGTTATTTTAGAAACAATAAAATGAATCAAAATAATCTAATTGCCATAGAAAAGTTGCCTTACGAGAAAATAGTATTATTGATAGAATACAAAGTGTTTATAGTGAATTATTTGTTTCCTTGAATAATGAAAAATTTATCTGCTCAGATTGCATTAAAAGTCTTAAAATACTTAAAAAGGTGAAAATATGTTTTGTGAGCTTTATTAATATATTTGAAAAAGTAAATAATTATGAGTTTTGCGCAAAATCAACTTGATACTCACTCATTTTTGAGAAATGCTTGAAGGAATAAACTCATCTGTAATGTCTTTTTATAATACATGCAAGATGTTACTTTTTAATGCAAAAAGATGTGTGACACACAGAAACATGGTTATTCACAAATATCATACCAATGTGACTCCACGTACGTAAGCTGTATTTTTCAAAGTTTATTAATAGTATCAAGCAATATGTACTACGATACATCTGCATATTTTCTGATAGTATATACTAACAATTTTGGCTATCGTGTATGTCCTGCTCTTTATTCAAGCAATGTGACTCTGCTATAGGGACAGCATCTGCTTAATAGCCTATCCTGTGCCACTGAGTACAGTAATGACCTTTTTACAGTGTAGGATTGGAAATTGTAAGACTGTAATGGATAAAGAACAGGCTCTGTACTTTAATCCATGATAATGAAAATGGAATTTGGTCATTCTAAGTGTTTTTCTGTGACACTGCGGCCAAAATCAAATTTGATAATTAAAACAAATAATCAATTAATCAATCAAGAACTTTCTTGCAGCGTATGCCAGAGTATCATCTAATTTGAGTATCATGCTGCTTGACCTTAGCACGTTCTTCCTTCATCATCAGATCATTTCTTAAGTGAACGTTCTTCCTTGTTGTACTTTTATATGAGTACCAAACAAGTCAAAACATTGCAACATGGTTCTTAGCTTCTCCCCAAAACACCTTCCATGACAAAGTTTTTATTGATAGTAATATTCTAATCTCCACATTACTGTCTTTGTACCAAGAGCCAGATAAAATGCTTTGCCATCAAGGTTCTCCTCTGTGTTGTGTAGAAGTTTTGATAAGCTCAATAAAAAACAAGCTTACAGTAAAGGTGGGGTATATATATGTTTCAGGACAATAGTTACATTTAGCCAATCAGGGTTCAGTAGGCAATGAATGAAGAAGGAAATACGTGATTGAAAGACACTACATTGACACTACACTCTGCATATAACTTCCTTTGCAAACTTGCTCCATCAAGCATTAGGCTGCATTGAACAATTTTGGCTCTCCTCTTTGGTTTGTATCATGAGATTTTCAATCTAAATATTATATTCTGAGTACACATAAAAACAGCAATCTTTTATCTACCTTGTTGATATATTACGTATTGTGTGCAAGGCACAAGATACTCGTTTGCCATTTTTTAAGGCAATGTCACTTTACTTCCTTTTAGTTCTCAATCCAAAGACATTTCAAAAGCTCTTCTTTTTTATGATAAATTGGTTAATCATTTTAGCTAAGTCATAGGCAACATATTTTTAAAAATAATTCCCACAACGCAAGTCCTCAGACAATTTCTTACCTTTTGACTGAAAAGAACACCTCGGGTCCAAAAGTATTTATGCGTGTAACACAGTTTGTCTGTCACAAAACTCGGACATCGAATGCCAACAATATCTAGTAGCGAAAATAAGCAAAAAATATCAGTCTTTTTCGCCGAACAAACGAACACGACTTGAGCCGCCAAAATACTACTAAGTTGATAAAACTAATAAATCTATTTTACATCCTTGACATGGCTCATCACGCTTTATGAGGTGTCAAAATGATTTTCAATTTAATAAAAAGACCAACAAAGTTCTAATCATTCATCTAACAAAAAATATTATCAACGTTTACTATAAACACATGCATTTCGATCTATTCAATTAGGCCTACAGTTTGCATCATCTTTGTATAGGGCCGGTTAATTCTCTCTCTTCTCTTTAAATAAGTTTACAAAACATGAATAGATAACTCTAAGTCTATACGGAATGACGTTAAGACTTGCAGGTTGTAAAACGAACTGGCAGTAAATAATTTTGCCCACCTGTCGATGCCTTTAAGTATCCTTCTAATCCTACTTTTTGTGTCACGTCGTGAAGTTTATTTTTGCTCCGACTCACAAACTGCCATAGATATCACTGCTTTTTGCTTTCAATGACTTATTACCCATTTTCAAAGCGCATTAGCTAAAACAGTAAAAGATATCATATGAAAACTGAATCAGATATTTACAACATACCACCAAGCAACCAAATTTTAGCTTAACTATACAAAAAACCAAATATATACTCTTTGTGGTAACTATCCTGCGAAATGACTTCTAAAAGAAGGAAAATTGTAGATAATGTCATTTGCAAATGTAGAAGTATATTTTGTTTCTTTTTATGGACCGGTGTTATTTTTCTTGAGTTAATTGATTAAGATTGTTCGATAATTTGAGTAACAAGGAAGGGAACAATGTAGGTGATGATCATAGAAAAACCGTGGATTGGAACAAAAGTGTTTATTGTACTTTTAATAAAACACCAAATTATGCAACGATAACAGACAAATGACTGGAAATATATGTAGTGTTTACACTCTTTTGTGAAAAGAACATCCCTTTTACGTGTACAGGTAGTAACTATTTCCTTAATTATCAATTGCGCGAACAATTTACAGTAATCAAAATATTGTCTCTAATATTCTCATGTACAAACTTTATTTCACTATCATTTGTATATACTGTACCTGCAAGAGAACTTAATGATATTGGTAGAATACTGATTCACATGAGTACAAAACTCGTTTCTAAGCTACTCGTTAAAAGCGCAGGTGTTGACAATACCAACACATGTCAGTATAAGGCATTCCCAAAACAATTCATTATACAAGAAAATATAACGAAGTCGTTTGCAAGATACTAATTGAATAGCCTAAGAGATAAAAAAGTACGCGAATTGCGAAAGTTTTAAGCAGTTTCTTGTGAGCCGAGTAAATAGCTATAAGAATGAAAATATAAACTACATGTGGAAGGCTGAAATATTAGTCTTGACTAAAAAATAGTAGCTTACTCGAACCCATGAGTGTAAAATTCCATAATGTAGACAAGTTGTCATAAGCTGATTTTAAAGGATTAACTTACGTTTTCAGCTCATATTGGCAATCAAAGGAAGCATAATGGTCTTTTCATTTCCAGGTCATCAATTTTGAATACGCCCACTTCACAAGGGTCATCAAGCCATTCCATGCATACCATGTTCACAGAAAATATCAGGTCCCTTAATGATCTTGTAAATTGAAATGTGTAGAGTTTTACTAAACATTACCTTTAAAGGAGATAAAACTGCTGTCATAAACCTTCATTGTAGTCGCTGACCATGATAGTGCTCATCTATGTACAACAGATTTTAACATAGTATTGGTAATCAGTGTACCTCAATATAAATCATGGCAGCGACCATTCATGTAATACAGTTTAGAACATGGAGGTGGTATATCATGTAGTACAGTTTAAATCATGGCATTGGTCACTTATGTAATACAGTTTAAATCATTCTAGTGGTCAATAATGTAGTACAGTTTAAATCATGGTAATGGTCATTTATGTACTAAAGTTTAAATCATGCTAGTGGTTAATAATGTAGTACAGTTTAAATCAGGGTAGTGGTCATTTATGTAGTACGGTTTAGACCACGATAGTGGTCAATCATGTAGCACAGTGTAAATCATGCTAGTGGTCAATAATGTAGCACAGTTAAAATCATGGTAGTGGCCAATCCTGTAGTACAGTTAAAATCATGGTAGTTGTCATTAATGTTGTACGGTTTAAATCATGGTAGTGGCCATTCATGCAATACAGTTTAAAACATGGTAGTGGTCATTCATGTAATACAGTTTAAATAATGGCAGTGTTCATTCATCTAATACACTTTAGATAATAGTAGTGGTTATTCACGTCAGACAGTTTAATTAATGGTAGTGGTCATTCATCTAATACAGTTTATGTCATGGTAGTGGTCATTCATCTTATACAGTTTATATCATGGTAGTGTTCATTCATGTAATACACTTTAGATAATAGTAGTGGTTATTCACGTACCAAAGTTTAATTAATG
>JANTCA010001083.1:0-12240 GCA_024741275.1 Chironex yamaguchii
ATACAGTTTGACCTTTGGGCAAAAAGGTGCGCATAACAGAGTGAGGATCATCCGTATATGAAGCCACGTAGTTATGGGAATGTTGTATGTAAGTGCGGTCAAGGGAATAAGTTTCTTGTCAGTAAAGTCGCAAAACCCGGCTAACAATTTGTATATATAAGTAATTTATATATAACTAATGAAATCCAAGTCCAAATCCAAGATGAAACTTATCGCCACCCAAAAGACAGTGTATATTTTAACGTCATTATATCTGTTAGTGTCCTTTTATGTTCTTGTCTTGTCAGTGAAATCTTACCTCTTTGGAAGGTGAAAAATAAGAGCTTTGAATTTTTCTACCTCTTAGTGCAGGCAGTTATTTGTAAGCGGATCAATGTTATACTTTAATGTCTTAATTCAAAGTATTACAAGTTGCTTGTTTTAAACTTTGATAAAGCACGAGAGTCCTTCAGTGTGAGAAAACGTCAATCGTCTCCAATTTGACGAATCTTCATTCTAGAATGAATCGGTTTAACCTACTGCAATCCAATTATATTTGAATCATCTTGTGTGGATCATCAATAGAATAGCTGCAATCACTATGCTGTGGTTATTGAGTCCTGTTTCACTTCATGTACTAAGTAAATTTCTATACAGTATGTGCTTGGCAATTTCCCTTGCTGGTGTTGTTTCCACGTCATACTGAAAGTAGAATTTCTATGTGATCTTGGCACTCCCATATCGGTAATTCGGAAAAGTATTGATACAAAAAAGGTTATTAAATTTATAGCAATTAAACTCATTTTGCGTTTGTAATATTCTGCCATTGCTGTCCGACGTCACTTCTAAAAATTAAGATTCTACACTTGTTATTTGCCGACACGTCATTTGGAGCAGTGTACGATATAAAAAGCTGTTCTTACTAGATCATTGACGCATCGCTCTTTTGACATTCTTCTTTTGGACAACAATCATTCTTGTGACAGGAGGTCGAGAAGATTCCAAGTGAATTTGAAATTCAACAGGCCAAGCAACAATTAGATGAACTGGAAACAAAGTTGAATGACACCATTGCAGCAGAAGACTTTGATTTGGCCGGTATCCTTTCGTGTGCAAAATTATGCTTTACACTAAAGAGTGCCATACTATTATAAGTTGCTACATAGATATCATTGTAATACTCTATAACAAGAAAAATGATGGTATGCTAAATTCCCTGGGATTGTAAACTTACTTGCCTAACAAGGAATAATTCAAAAGTTTCTTTATTTTACACGATGGAGTAAGCAACATTGACGATAGTACCACAAAAGTCAGAGCGAAGACTCTTCTTGTCTCGCCTATTATATACGTGTGAGAGTGGATGAATTTTGATGGTTTCTTCAACTAGTTAATTAAACACTAGCATAGTAATTTAATAAAATGTCCTGCCCTAATAATATCACAAATTATGATAAGTGCGTGAAGTTAGTCATCTTGGTATCCTTGATGACTTGTTTTATCTTAAGCAAATGCCACGAAAAGATTTCGTGTCTTTCTTTGATCGGGCAATCGGATTTACAGAAACGTACAGCATTTCCTGTTTAAATCCAATTCATTATTTCGTTAGATTGTTGGGATTTATAAACATGGTATAGAATACAAAGGAAGGGTGGATCATTTGGGCAGCAAAGCGGCTATTAGAGGGATGGATTAGATCAAAGTCTTTTATTTGTCGTCTGTTGATTTTAATGGGCGTACTATGGAAACTACGTGAAGTATTTTTATTGTTAATAATACTGGATAATAGTAAATTGTACCTACATTAAGATGTCTCGCTCATTCGCTCGTGTTTCCAAGTTTCCAAGTCCGCCTGTGTGCAGAATAATTGTCATTTTATGCCACCTTGCCACCTTGTTGATTACAAGATGGAAATCATAAATGTATGAATGTTGTCTTTTTGCAATGACATGTAATAAACATTGTCATTGTTCACGACATGCACAAAGGTTTTAGTAACAGACATTTTTGTTACTGATAAAGACAAGTTAGGAAATACAACTGGTTAATTTGCATTCAATTGTAAGAAACCACACATGACAAATTCGAATCTAAAGTCTTAGTAGACGCCTGAAGCTGGCTTTTTTATTTTCGTTTGTTTAATTAGGGATCAACAAATTGGAAAATCGTATGATTGCTTTTCCGCGCCTGTTTAACAGCTGAAACATTATCATGATTGAACTGTACCAGATCATAAGGGCAACATTGTTATTGTACAACTATTGCTTAAGTCAGGATAAACTAGATGCCAATCTGTGTACAAATAGGGCCTTTTGATGTCGCTACAGGATAAATTGAAGAGGAACGTTTCCTAAAGAAACTGAGAATTATTTACACAAACAAGGAAGTCATTTCCAACTATTTTCGATTTCTGAATATTGGAACATGAAGTGTGTGGCTGTGAATCCTCGTCTTTCCGTTTAATTTCAACGCCATCGGTAAAATGTTCAAACGAGCCAAGGGTTTGATTTGATATAGTTGTCATTTTTCATGTCAAAGCACTTGGCACTAGCGAGCAATTTGAAAGAAGAAATTTATAAACACGAAAAATCTACTTACAATTTTAAAGAACATTTTGCTATTCTATATAGGGAGGGAAGGTAAATCTTTAAAAAGAATTTTGTCAGTGGTGTGTAATTGGAAAACGATTTGTGAATATTAGGCAGAAATAACGTGTGCTCTAGACTGAGGCTGTCTTGATAAAGAGGTCCTAGTTTGGCGTATAAGCCAAAAGTAGACGTACTTTGGCTGCGAAGTGATATATTTGAGTTTCCGTCAATGAGACGACTGTAATGTGACAGAGACGGGTATCATAGTCGGTATATTTGAACTTTTCTATCGTAATGTTGCCATGTCTTATATAACCCTTTACATTTTAACTCTTGATACACAATACAGTGTGCCTCTTGCCTTATGCATACGGAAGTGACCTTGAATATTTCGACTTCAAGCCAATCTGCCCATCAAAACAAGCTGCTATTTTGATCATATGTGTGTTTTGCCCTTAACAAATTGTTCAGAGGTGATTAATGATCGGATCATTTCAATTCAAAAGCTAATAAAGGAGTGATGGAGCACCCATTTAAGTTTGGTTGACGTTGTCTTGATAACCCTTAATTCTGATCACAATATGAGAGAAATCAACATCAATTGTATTATAAAGAACGTTATGTCTCCACATGAGCCGAAAGATCATCAACATGATATTAGTTTTGCTCAATGGTATGACGTTAAGTAGATCAAAACGAATGTGAATTGAATTCGTTTCTTCATCATTATCACCTGGTCAGTTGGCCAAGCCTGCAAGAATACTATATTCCTCCTATGTTGTGATCATGTGACTAGTTTGGCGCCTGAATATTGTCTTGTCAGGTTTAAACTTTCAGATGGGTTGTTTTCGTTTCGCAACGTGGCACAATTTATTGTTCTAAAGCAGTGTACGTTGTTTTGTTCTAAATCAGTGTAATTTGTCAATCTTTTGGTATGATAAGCATCCCTAGTACTTGTCGTTTGAGGTAATAGCTGCTGAGTACTGCTGCTCCAACATCTAGAGGTTGATAACATATTTTTTTCTCGGAAGCTGGAGTATGAAATCGGGCCAGGGTTTCTTAACCACTGTAGCACTAAGCAGGAACGTGCGTTCAACGTATTGGCACAGACTGGTCTACGTTTTATACTGGTATCGCCACGGCTACCAGTTACTCCGTATGTCGTTTATTTCAGTTGTCTTAAGTAGATGATGTCGACGCCAATGCTCCATGTATTAGTAACCTTTTGCAAACTTTTAAGTCGCATTCGCGTCGGTAACAAAGCGCGATTTGTACTGCACATTTTTTATCTTACATGGAAAAAATGATGATCTTAAAAATGGATCTTATAAATCCTTTTTACCCAAGGATAATAACTTTGTTTTACAACAGGGAAAATTTTTGCAGTGTCAATCTTTTACCTGATAATTTGAAGTCGTGATGGCGACTTGTAAAAGGATTGTAGCATCGGCAATAAAAAGTATCAGTTTGGTTGTTGATGATTCTTAATACAGTCTGCCTTATGCTTGCCCTTTTAGCTGTGTATTTTGTTAAAGACTTTGTTTCAATAACATCAGAGTACAAGTGAAGGTAACATTCCAGTTTTTCAGCAGAGCCATCTTCACTCATTTATTTATTGGTCTGTTTATTTCTCTCTCTTTCTTTCTTTCTTTCTTTCTTTCCTTCCTTTCTTTCTTTCTTTCTTTCTTTCTTTCTTTCTTTCTTTCTTTCTTTCTTTCTACAACCCCAGTTCTATTTTCAAAGCAGTTGTAAGAAGTGTCATACTGGGAAGCATAAAGATTTGACTGGAAGGAATTGATTAAAAGTGAGGTTTTATAGAAAGAAGGCTAATTTACAATTGGACTAGAGACAAGTAAGAAAACTTCAAATGAGATTGTGGAACTACAAACATATCTTGAATACTACATAGACCAACCCATAAGACTTACGTCATCAAATTAGACTTATATATAATGCAAGCAGTGACCAGTCGTTTCTGCAGATAGTCTGGTTCTTCTGACCTTGGCAGAATTTCATACAGCAGTTGCCATCAATATTACTTAGAAGAAAACAAGATCCACTCACTTTATACACAGGAATTATTTCCAACTTCATCTTCGTCTATAATCTGACGGTTGGATTGAACGGATTACAACGACAAAGATGGAGACGCTACAACGATGTGTATCCCTTGGTCACACGACAGGACAGTTACTACAAATTCAAATACGCAGCTGATTCTTGATTCATATTGTCCGTTTTTCATCTTATCGACTAAATGTATAGTGAAACCATTGACGACTCTCTTCTTGTTCTGAAAAATCGTGCCGAGAGATTTTTATGGTACATCTCATGTGAAATTCGACTACATCTCTGTTCCTGCAATTTAGTGCTGTTCTTAGATTATCTTGGATGGAAAATACGACATTTGCTGTATTAAGTCTAGAAGAAATTGTCTTTCTGTTCAACTGTGTGAATTAAGCCATTTTTAGTCTTCCTTTTTCTTTTAGTAATCCATACATGTGATCAGTGTACACTTGTGGTCTTATTTGATGCTAAATCACAGTTTGAAGTATTATATCTCCTTCCATACTACAGGCATAATTGCCCTCTTGTTAGCAGATACGAGGTGTCAGAAATGTGACTTCTGTTATTGCTTGTGAGTGAAGTTATGAAACGAACACTTATAGGCCTAAAATATTACATATATCGTGAACTTTAGAATCACGTGATTTAAATGTACTGTATTATTTTTAGTAGACGCCCGTATTTTTTACTTGATTTTGAGGGTTTCGCGGGTGAGTCTATATTTGGGGCGTTTAACAAAGGAGATTTCGCTGCTAAGGTAAATTTCAGGAAGCCCATGGTGTAAATTGATAAAACAGGTCAATGCCATTGTAGCTACAAAATAAAGAAATACGCGAGGAATTTTATGAAAATACGTATATATGCGACGAAACTGTGGGCCAGTAAACAAAGCAAGTCCTGAGACGATGGATGTGAATGCGTCATAATGTACAAGGACGACGATTTTCGGATAATTGACACAGCTTTCTCGTCCTTTCATTTAAGTGTATTGGAGTCTGTCTACATTACAAGAAGAAAACTAGTATTCTGTAGGCAGAAAGAGTTGGTTTTTTCACCTGGACTCTTCCAGTAATGTTTTGCTTCTTCATTTTCTATTTGTTTCTTTTTCCTTTCTTGTTTCTGTTTGGCTAGTTTTGCTACATGTTGCATATAAACAGGTTGCCATATATTCACACTTTCCTTTCTGACGATTCATACTCTGAAGAGTGTCAGACGAAAAAAGCCTCTAAGTATGTTTTCAGCGCAATGTCGCAAATATTCAAGGCGATTTTCAAGTTTTGTACCAAAAGATTGGTCAAGAAAAAATATTAATTATTGCGTGTGAAAGTAGTGAGGTACTATAAGAAAGTATGTCCTGCTAAAAGGGCTGTTTACAATCATGAACGAGGGTTTGCTTTTCAAACATTTTTAAGACGTAGATCGCTGGCTACGCTTGCCTGGAGTAAACACGATTGAAAAGCAATGGTTGCATGGTTTCCTGTTTCAAAATATACATTTAATAATTTGAAAAATTCATGGAGTCCAAATGCTATAATAATGGCCGGCCAGTCGATATGGATAATATCTATCTATTCACGTGGCTAGCAACTGTGTTTCTTAGTGTGGTGTAGTGCTAGCTCAACCATCCGTCGGCTTCTACCAGTTGCGTCATACCGAATTCCATAACATGGCTTGGGTTGACCCGTGGCATTTGATCATCGGGCACTTGCATAAGGTGCTGCGAGACAGATTCGAACTCAGAACGTCGTGATCAGAGTGGAAATAATCTAACCACTCGGACACTCACCCACTCAGGGCACTTCGCCACTAAGGTATACCATGAAGATTTCCGTAGCAGCAAGTGACAGAGATCAAGCCAACCTTGATCAATAGGTATGGTCTATTGATACCTTCATTGTTACAAAAATATGTTCATCCTCTTAGGTCTGATTTTGTAGCAACTGATACTACTTTCTGTTAGATGAGGTTTCGCAATTAATTGTTCATATTTTACTTGGGAAAACACAAGAATTTGTTTTCTCGGTGTAAAACCCATTCTCAATGGAAATTTGTTAGGAATATTTTAATGGCACGCTTTAACAATGTCAGTGTTTATGGAGGAGTAAGCTAAAACTCTTATGTTTAGTAGCAGATCTCGTATTATTGGCAAAGAATTGATTTATTAGGATCAATAATAATCGCTTGAAATTGCATCTCTAGCAGAACTTTAATAATACCTCTTTCCGGATATATTTGTTGTTGTGTGCTTTTTCTCTTTATTGCATCTTTTTGTCGAAAATCTTGTGCGGAATGATGGAAATCTTTTTGTTAATGCACAATTAAGATTGATAAAATCAAAATAATCATTTCAGTCTTACAAGTTGCTTAATTTTGAATTTCGTCGGGTGATCGAATTTATCCATCGGAATTTTGCGACGTTAAAATCGTGGGCTAAGTTGCCCCGAATACGATTCTGTCGCTCTTACCAAGTTGTATGACCATATGCATGGAATTTTATCATTTTGTTGTCGCATAGTTCTCCATCCTCACCCTCTGCTAAGATTAGGTGGCAATTTTGCATCTGCAAGCATTGCATTTGTGAAAAGTCTGTTGCATTCAAATCAACAAGGACTATTTTAAAATTGTCTATGATTGTGTTCAGATATGTGACGTCGAGTGTTAGTTGTTGCGTTGTAACCAGTGCTCCAATGATGTATCTATAGTGTGATTCAACAATATTTCGATTTGTTATATGTGAGTCTGTTTGACTTGCTTTAATCTTTCTCTGCGTTTTCCATTAAATTATATGGGCTTTCGTGCGGTGCAACTTCAATTTCGTCATACGATGTAATCTCAAACACCATTTTGTGTCACCAGCGACTGTCCAAGGCTTTAAAAGACTGTTTTGCAAGATGTACAATGCGTTTTTATAGTTGATCAAACCCGGAAAATGCCCTGTCACTTCATTCCCTTTTTTCCCTTTTACTTAATTAAAATATCTTGTTTCTAACTAAAGACTTTTTAACCGTCTGGTATGCTGCCCTGATGTTCAATCGTTGTCTGTGTTAAAGAAAAGCCTCTAGTTTCTCTTCTTAGTGATTTTTGGATCAAAATAAATCACCCTTTTTTCGGAAAAATTTCAGTTGTTGTCAAGAGACGCAATAGTTAAATTTAAAAATGAATATTGTTCTACAAATTGCGTAGCCACTGCTTGCCAAACATTTGACGTTAAATGTGGTACCAAAGTCTAGATGATTAACAACAAACCAATAAGTCGTAATTTTATGAGATATTGGTACTTCACATGAAGCATAAAAGCCATGGTGAAAAAATGCTTTAGATTCAGTGAAAGACTCTCATTCGTACTCTGGGAATATATTTTATTTATAAAACAAAGTCGGAAATATTAATCGAATCAGAGCATAAACTACTACGAATGCCTTAACATCAAATCTCTGGCATCAACAGTTTAAGCACCAAATACTTCAACAATGAATCCTTCAGCAATGTATGCTTTAAAATAGAAAATCTAACATATAAGGTTTAATCAAGAAATGCCTTGGCACAAAAACGTCAATAACAGGTGCCTTAGGAACAAATGCTTCTATAACAAATCCTGCAGTAACAAAACCTTGCACTAACTAATGCATCAAGACCAAATGCTTTTATAATAAATGTTTCAATAACTAATGCATCAAGACCGAATGCTTTCATAACAAATGTTGCAATAACTAATGCATCAAGACCGAATGCTTTTATAACAGATGTTGCAATAACTAACAGATCAAATGCTTCTCGTATAATCGAAAAAAGAAGGAAACATCCCGTGATGTATTGGAATTGACATTTGTATGCTACTCTGATCTATGTTGACAACTTAGTATCTTGTAACCAAGAAACGCTGCCATCATAGAGTAGTAATAGAATAGAGACGGATGGAGGAGAGTTCTTAGGGATATTACAGAGGCCGGACTGTGGATACGGAATACGATAGGATGCACGTGATAGGACAGTGTGCGTCACGTGATCACATATCTACAATACAGCAATCACATAACGACAACATATTTTACACAATTTAAAAAATGGCTGCTAGTACTAAGTAAAGAAAAGGAGCAAGCACCACATGTTTTGTGGACATCTTGATCTTTGTCATCACTGAGGTCCACTTATTGAGGTATTAAAGATTGTAACCTTATTTCTGGAAACGTAATTCATAAAAAGCTTACGACTCATAACAAGTGTCCATTTTTTTATTTTAACGAAGCATTTCGTATCTTGAGTACATTTCAATCTCATTACTTTAAGAAATCCTCTTCGTTGATGCTTCATTATCCTGTTTTAAAGACAAAACTTTGTAACTCATGAACACGAAAGCAGAGAATTACAACAGGGTTTTACACATTTTTGAAAAGATTTGGTTGAAAACATACAAAACCTGAGTTTTTCACATAAACCGGTATTGTTTCTGTATAATTAAAAAAGTAGAATACACACTTATAATCTTATTAGAAAACTCCAGCTGCTGACTATCTCATCAGAATACTCCTTAAAGTTCATTTCTCTTACCGTATGCTCATTTCATGTCTGGTCGTTCTAACAAAAACAGTTTTCTGTTTGCCATCAAGTTGATAAGGAGTCCCTGTCTTGAAGTAAAAAGCACGAGAAAAGCCTGGCAAGGTCATCATGCCGTTTTTGTAAAATTTGGCTTGTATCCGAACAGTGTATATAATGATATCTCTACTGTTACGTTTGTTTACGTGGTCGTTATGTAAAGCCGTAGAATGGATCAGAAAAGCTTTCGTCTTTGGTTTGGTGAGTCATCTGGATACAATTTGATATCTACGTGTGGATACTTACGTTTTCAAGGGGTTGTTTCATCTGTGGATCAAAACTGTTGAAATATTTTTGACTGGTATTCCTAAATGTAGTAATATGTGTTTTAATTTGTCAAGAAAAGTCAGCTCTAGATTAACAGTCGAACTGCTCAGAACAGCAAAACTGTTCACTGCATTAGAACCAAACTGAGCTGCCCATGTCATTTTCCTTAAATTGAATTATGAATTTATGAAAGACGAAGATTAAATGTCATGGGTGAATCACCATAAGCGTCCAGGTCATAGCAGACAACTTTATTCTCACTATTATCTTCCTGACAGGAAGGTAAATCCTGGAGAAAAGATAAGTACGCTGTGTTTTATTCGTAGGAAACGAGCGTAGGCGCAGGAGCCAGTCAGGTAGGAGAAGGTCAGCCCCCTCAGTTGGACACAAACGAATATCAGTCGGGCAAATTTTCTCAAAGACTTTCACAACGCATTCGGGCAAAATCAGAATTGGAGAATTTCAGTTTTGATAGACACTTAACTTTTTATAAGAAAGTAAAAAATTTGGGCAAGACTAGAAGTTTCATAAAACTATCAAATTTTGAGTTCTCAGAATTTCGGGAAGTAGGAGGGCAAGCACGAGGACAGAAGAATCATGTTATAATAGTATTTTCAGAATATCTTTTCCATTAGTCCATTTCAAAGATGACAGTCTTGAAAATTGAATAGAGTAAGATATTGATTTGATACATTTTAAGCAATGTTGCCCGAACTCATATTGTTTACCCCCTGCTGTTCATTTGGGTAGAAAGATTGCAGCACCTCCAGATTTTAAGCGCCCCTGCGTTGATGGAAACGAGCAAGGGATGGACATAGCGATTTATAACCAAACTCATCTTGTTGATTTCCAATGAAACATCCTTAACTATAACAGAATGTCAATCAGGGACAACGACTATTACTTAATGTAGAAGAGCTAAAGATATTGGAATGATTGGACAATCCTTAGAAGCTTAAGCCTGTCCACATAGATTACGAACTTGTCACAATTAAGTGCATTAATTCTGTTGTAGAAAGTTATGTTAATTGCTGTTAATTGGCAGTTAAAATGGGCCATCAAAACTACAGAATGTTCGAACATTGGAAGTTCGTAATTGAGTTACATAACTATATACTGTGATACGACAGTTTGCTTTATGACACGGTCGTACGGATTTATTAACATAGGGACGAAATATAGTTTTAACTTATAACAAGAAATGGTAACAAGATAACAGTTAATTTATTTTACTTTAAGCACTTCCATTTCCATAATATCTATTGGATATGAATTAATTTTTGCTACATAGTGTAAGGTATGTGAGCTAAGGGACCATTTCCTTATGACTGTTTTAAAAACAGGAAGTGGAACGTGGAATAAACGCATTTCTATTACATATAATGGACTGTGGTTGTAATCACAGACATAAATAGATCCTTAGACCGACAAAGCCTATTGTTCTCTGGTTGTCGTTTTCAGTCACGAAACCACTCCCAGATTACAATGCATTGTGGTATACGGACTTCAAGAAAAATTACGCGAAATTCAAACAGCATAACATCGCCGTAGTTTATCTTTTAAAGCATCCAAAAACATTTCCTTTCCTATCTCTATTGATTCAAAACAAATGCACAAACATTTGTTAATACATGTTAATCTATCCATGAAATGTACTGAGCAAGTCATATTTTCAACTAAAAGATGAAACAAATGTCATGAAGCCCAAGAAGGCAAGGTTGTGCACGGCTTTCTCCAAAAAAACCCAAATTATAGAACGTCTTGGATTTCCTAGTCTATGCTGACACATAACTTGAGGACTGAAAAAGCAACAATTACTTTGTACGAGTATGCGTTTCTTTTAATTTGACCTCATGAAAAGCATGCTAGTTAATTATCCCCGAAATTGTGGAAGGTGTAGTGTGCAAGCAATTAACGACAAAGCCATTTTGTCGGTCAAAACACGTTTTAAAAATTATCATGAAGCAAGTAAATGACATTCTTTTAAAAAAATAAAACCTATAAATTGCTTGTGCGTCTTAAAGGTTATCTAACGCGTTATATAAATGATCTGATGTGTTTGACAGATCATATATTACGTTTGATGAAGGATATAATGCGTTTACAGATTTCCTGATGCGTTTCATAAATGATCTGGTGAATTTTAAAGATTGCCTTCTGCATATGAATGATCTGATGCGTTTTACAGATCCCCTGTTGCGTTATAAGTGATAAATGATGCGCTTTGCAGATCATTTCATTCGTTTTGTAAATATATCTGGTGCAGTGTAAACATCACCCAATGCGTTTTATAAATGATCTGGTGCATTTTAAGGATCACTTAATGCATATGAATTATCTGTTGTCAGTTGCAAAAATATTTTCTCCTCTGGGTAAAATGTCCTACACAAATTTTTGGACATATATCTTTCAGCTCAAAGACTTCAAATGTTTATGACCTTATTGGGGATACACTATTGCCCTACTGTTAAAAAACACTGTCAAAAATACATACCAAACTTATTGCCTTTTTAAAGCGACATTTAACTGTGTGGGCTTTTTATACATACCTACCACTACATTTACAGACCTAAGTGAGGCAGCCCCCTCTAACATGAAGTCATACTTGTTACTCTTTTTCTGGTAGGCAGTAGTTTGCTGGTATCATAATGGTGTCATCTTTTTGATAATTCATTACCCTCATGGCTAACTACTTCTCCAATGGAATTGCTTTTGTAAAGCAACATTTGACTGTGTGGCTTTTGTT
>JANTCA010001084.1:0-33001 GCA_024741275.1 Chironex yamaguchii
CAACAAACTTTGGACTAATCCGGACCTTCTATTTTACTAATTGTGTGTAGTGATCTCTCTCTCTCTCTTTTTTTTTTTTTTTTGAAAAACATGTAATTAGGCCAGCCAAATACAAGTTACCTAACATTAGAGAGATTTGTATTTGTACTATTAGTTAAATATAAACCAGAATGAAGTTTTAAAAAAAATTATTATTACTATTATTGCAATTTGCACAGGCCGTTCGTATTACGTAACACCTCTTGGGCGATCCACAATTAGCAGCCAAGTGCCAAGACAAGAGGTTTCTTTCACCTTACATTTCCAACACTTTTCGAAGTATTCTAGCTGTTCCCAACAAGGAAGTTTTTTGAACAACAACTTCAATCCCTAGTTTTTCCATGCATCCATTAAAACATTTGCTTACACAGCCCATAGCACCGACAACTACTGGTATGACTTCCACCTTTTTTAACGACCAGAGCCTTATCAGTTCCCTCTTTAGGTTGTTGTACTTTTCAACTTTTTAAACTTCTTTGTCGTGCACTCTATTATCTCCTGGAACTGCAACATCAATAATGATGCACTTTTTCTTCTTTTTCTCTACCAATATCAAGTCAGGTCTCCTAACTTCAATAACGTTGTCACACTGGATATTGATGTCCCATAATAATTTCCCATAATCGTTTTCCACCACTCCCTCTGGGCAATTAGTGCCCGAATATTAGTGCCTCAATTTGCACTTTAAGATCACTTTGCACAAACCATTTCCAAGATAATCCTTTATCAATTTCTTTAAGCATCTCACGGTCAAACTGTCCATACATTGTTTTTCATGCCATTTTGTTTTAGCTTTCTTTTGATTCCTCCTTTTGACTTCTTCCTTCCCCATTAGGTTTTCAGTCTCAATGATACCAACTTTCTTTACACCTTTTACAAGCTCTTCCTCTGAATCCCGCACATACAGTCCCAAATTGTTATCTTCACTTATTATTATTATTATTATTATTATTATTATTATTATTATTATTATCGTGAATTAACAAAATATGCATTCCACAACTATACAAGAAATCGTGAAATAAGTAATTGGCCTAAGTGTCTCTATCTCACATCTTCTTCTTGAGGTATCTGCAATTCTACGCATTGACCAGGGTTAAACCATTAATGGCCAAGTGTTATCTCCCAAAGAAAACGCGAGAAGGAGACATACAACTGCCAAAATTTGTCAGTTGGGGGTTAAGACGCCTCATGTCAACAGTCCAGATAAAACTTTTCTGATGAGGGATTCGCTTTCCCGCAATATTGTCTTTTGCATTTCTCGCATTAATACAGACTGCTCGTTGTCTTTCTCGTTGTCAAAAATACTTTTAATGCTCGCTTTCAATTCTTTTATTCCACCTCCAAGACACCCGATAATTGTCAGAATCACTTTCACCGTATATCCTCGCCTTTTGCGTAATTCGAAACAAAGCTGTTGGTACTTTCGCATTTTCTCTTCTCGTTTAACGTCCTCATTGGCTTCAGTAGGGCACGTCATATCAACTAAGGTTATTGTTTGCTTTTCCGTGTCCTCCAACGTCAGATCTGGTCTTCTCGCTGTACAGTTTGTTCTCATTCGATGTTCCCAATCCCACAATAACTTTTCCCAATCCTTTTCAATTACTTTTTCACGTTCCCAATTGATTTCATACCACTTAGTTCCTTCAGGAAGTAGCCCGTTCTCTATTGCCCATTTTACTGTCAAAACTTTTAGGGCATTGTCATGTGATTTGACGTACTCCCTTCCTGCCAGTTTTTTGCACCCTGATAACAGGTGCTGTACTGTTTCTCTCTGTTCTCCACACTTATTATTATTATTTTATCAATGCAATTGTTTGTTTGTAAAATATGATCTGCCAACAAATAATAGTAGATACTGCCTTCTAGTGTTGTATCAAGGATTTGTTCAGCTTAATGGGGCGTCAGACAGAGGTAGGGTGCCCACATGTTGGCTCTCCTTTCGCCCCCATTAGTACTTTCACTCTCTGGTTTATTATGCAAGTGTAGATTGAATAGGTGAGGTCTGGAATATCTTGCTTGTAATGTGCAATAGTTTGTACTTGTGAATTCATATGACATCTTATCCAAACAGGGCAAGGATAGTTTTCTTCATTACTATCGTCATCTTAAATGTGGTTTGGTAGGAAAAAATCGTTTTATCCAACAGAGGATTCTGTATCAAAGATATTTTCTGATAATTGACAAGCAAAGGGGGGGTTAAAATACGTGTAGGGTGAATAATATTTGATATCACACTTCAAAAATAGTGGTATTAGTACATACTACTGCCATTACTCACTGGCACAGTCCTATCTCTAAAGAGTCATCAACGACAGCAACAAGAATTCCACGATGATGTCTTTTAGATTTGTGTTGTCATGTAGTGGTCTGAAATGATGTCTGTTATTATTTGAATTTGGAAAGGCAAAAGTTTGGGTTTGCTTAGACTCCTATGACACAGGTCCGACCTCTATCACCTTAAATCTTGATTGGCACAACAACAGTGACTAGCAAATCAAATAGGACTTTCACACGAAATGATAGGAATACCAGGCATTTCTCAATAGCGCTATTTTCGTAATACAATATTGCAGAGATTCTTGATTAAGGCCTTGACATTCGCCTATATCTAATTCCAGTCAGGTTTCCAATGTTTTGTCAGTGTCCAGTTTGTCGGTATAAAATGCATAAAATGGATTGCATTATAATCCGAAAACGCGTTTGAGATGATAAAGGAGACTGGACTTCCAGAAGATATTCAGTTTATTTATTGCTGCGCAGGCCTTTGTTATGCGAATCTATTGGTGTATGTTCTGTTAGCAATTCCATTTCCAATATATGTGAAGGTTTTTACAGATTTTGTACAGAGTTCAGAAGAATTTGTACTGCACTTTGTTGATTTTAACTAATGTATTCAGTTTGGGAAACACTGAGTTATAGGCGACGTCTTGTGCTGCCCTATCCATGCTGAAAACGTGAAGGCAGTATCAGGAAAGGTACAATATCATCAGTACAGATCTATGACATGAATCCTTGTAGCAGGATGTCTACTTTTTGTATGTTGAGAGATGATGAAACCGAAATTATCGTGTTTGTCCTGTGAACATAGTCAAGAGTAATGGGTATGATACACCAGGATGGGACAACGGTGTCACCTTGAAAGTCTCAAACATTCATGTCAAAGTGATAGGTGCTACTATCTTCCCTTGACTACAGGATTTGCTAAAATAAGATGCTTTTCCTTATCATCTATTTGTGAAGAGCTATATTTACGAGATGAGAATCATTCTATTACTATTTACGTCACCCTTCGTGGGACACTATAGAAGGCCTAATGTAGTATAGGTACATTGCAGCAAAATGATATTCGTCGTCTGTATTCCCTATTGGGTAATTAAGTAGGAATTGAATTGTTAGGCTGAGAAATATGCCCGTTTAACTGATTACTTTCATGAGTGACATCACCGTAAAAACGTTGCAATCAGTAACAGTTAAAGGGCATGCAAGGAAAATTGGAGCTTTGAAATAAACAGTTATCATCGTTAACTCCATAGTGCAAAGAACACTTTGGAAGAGACGATAACTTCACACATTTCACTTTTCAGTAATCTGCGGTGTATTATCAAATATCAGAAATCAAAAGTAAGACATGGGTTGATGCCACTTTTTGGTCATGAGTGGGGCACTTAGTAAGTACTATCTTAGGTTTGTTGCCATCAAAGAAGACCCCGAAAATTCTGATCGAATAACTGTAAACTGATCACCAGGGGAGGTTAGATGATGCGTCCTGCGCTAAAAATAGAATTAAATAAACAGAAGACAGCAATAAATATATATATATGTATACCAGCAATAGTACTACCCATGTGCCCCACTCGTTGCCAAAATGAGGTAAGAACCAATGTTTTGCTTTTAATTTCTGATATTTGATTAACTCATGCAATGCAGATTATTAAGAGGTGAAAACAACCATAGTTTCTTCCATAGTGTTGTTGTGTTTTTACATTGCTAGGAAAGGTAATGTCACGCATAAGGGGTAACTACTTAAAAGAGCATATTTTCACCCAACAATAAAACTGTTAGTTAATTGCTCAACTCGGAATATGGACGACGAAATTTTTTTGCTGCGATCTGTCTACACTGCAAAGCGCAACATTGCATTGATACCCTTCTATCTAAGGGATACTGTTTACCAGGAAAAAATGGCAAATGAAAATCCTTCGCTCAAAATGGCCTTTGTTTTGAAAACGTGGTAAGGTGTTTAACGACCTATTTTAGCCTTTGTTTTATCACGTGAAAGGTGGAAGAAAAATTTTTATGTTTCAAACCCACTGGATGCAGCAGCAACAACAACTCAGGTGCATGGAACTACGCGGGAAAAAACTGAGTTTCCCATAGGGGATAGTTTTTCCTATTTATTCTTAGTTCTCTCCTCCAACTTGCCGTATTAGCTAGGCTCAGGAGGGACACGATTTGTTGATAACATCGTGGGAAATATTGTTCCACGATCACTATGAGGACCTCGTTGTCATTTGCGAACATTATTATTGCAAAAATTAGACCAAAAGAAAGCAATTAGGCATTCAATCCAAGTAAGAGATAGTCGAGGAGTCAATAATACTTATTGTTGACTAAACTATTGTTGACTAAACTACTGCTTTGTCCTTTTCTGCTCTCGAAATCATGTTCTTCTTGTTCATAACTATCATAATTCCAAGCCAAAAAAACATCTCCTTTACTTACGAACAGGAAAATAACTGCTGACTTCCAGTCCAGGACATTCATTTAAGCTGTGCTTCTAATAGTTTTAATACCCTCTTTTATCGCAAGACTGCTTTTTCTAGTCTTTTTACTAATTTTAATAGTTGTATTTCTTTTTCTTACAATAGAAGTCTTATTCATTATTTACTATTTTGTTAAGTCAACATTTGTTCCAGTTATCACACCTGTCATATTGAATTGGTAAGTCTCCTTCGCATAATGTCTTGTAATGGATATCCTCTTATTGACTTTCCTATTCGGTCTTTCTTAGTCAAAGTATGGTCTTCCGAGTTAGTTTTTAGTCTAGCTCCCACATTAATTCTTCACTTTTCTTTATCATTTACCGGTCAATATTGTTTGTGTATTTGTAATCAAGTTTCAAAACTTTTTGAGACTTGTTTTCCTCATATTGCTGTTTGTTTTGTTTTTCTGCTAGTTTGGCTCATTAAGACTTTCTCCCTTTAAATGATAGCATACCAAAATGCATGAGGCCCCATGTTGCTGCAACACTGCTTACATAGGCCAAACTAAGCACCATTTACATGTGAGGGCCTCTGAACATTTTGGTATTTCTGCCGCTACAGAGAACATGTTTGCTGCCTCTTCTTTTTCTAGAATTATGGAGCATTTACAGTCATTGGGACAACCTTTGTTCTTTTTGATGATAATAACGTTTTACCCTATTCTCCATTTCTTAGCTACTTACTCATTCAAGAGAGTTTATTCATAGCTAAGCATAAACCTATACTTAACAACAACCAAAACCCTACAGCTTTATTTCTCTCTTAATTTCCTTAGTAAGTTCTCCCTTTGGAATATTCAACATTGACCATGCTACTAATTACTAGTTAATGTTTTTTACACATTTTCACTTGTGATGCATTGCACTAAAATACTAAATATACTTCTGCAATGATGCTTTGTCTAATAATTTCTCTGAAGATATCAATAGTTTGTTGACGAAATGTCGGAATGATAGTTTATTAGTTAAATTTATGTCTCTTTCTTTAAAGATTATCAGCCTGGTTCCAATATTTATTATTAGAAAACATTTTCCTATATAAACAAAACCTTCACCTTCTGGCTTCTACAGATACACTCGGGGAATGGGAATTGATACCGCTTGACACAAATCTCACCTACCGTATTCTTAGATCTGGGTTGACTGTGCTAGTCCACTGCTAAATTAAACGTAATGATTTTATAAAAGAATAACCTTGCTTAGTCAAATCCCACCAAAGTGAGCCATCCCGATCAAATAAGTTAGTCCGGGTTTTGAAGACATGCTCTTAATATTCTATTGCCCTACTTTTCCTTGTAGTGCTTTAAATTTACCTTCCTTCTATTTTCCACTTACAATACAGAGAAAATCAGAAGGTTAGGAAAATGTACAGTCTACAAAAGTAAAGCATGGGAATGAAGTAACGAGAGAGACGCATGTCGAAATTGACTCCTCCCAATTTATCATCTATAATGATGGTTTATTTGCAAACTTCTTTAGGTTAGTCTGTTATCACGATCTTAATCTCTTGATTGTAGAACCGCATTGTTAAAGCTGATCTGGTTCTTACGTAGGCTTATAATTTCGTGTTGAAATGGAGCAGAGACTTACAAACTAAATCCATAGTCTCGTGTTGTAATAGTTGCGCTGCATTTCTCGCGGTTATCAATAACTGACCTCGCAGTGATGATAATGGACTATGAAATCAGCAAATCGTATTAACAGCTGTCTTTTCTAATCAAAGAGCAGTATTACAGATATTCGATTTGGTAAGCTTTTCACACGTTTTGCTTAAGCCGGGAAATGTTGGGTATGATTAGAGTATGATAAAAAATCTTACTTAATACCTATTAGAAAGCGTTCAAACAAAGAAACGACAAGGCCATGCTGATAAAGGAAGCGATGAGAAATATTTTCTTAAACTCTTATTAAACTTATAATCATTCCATTTAATGTATTCATATTGCAAAGTTAAAGTTGATAACATATTTACATAACATAACATAATTATTTTTATCATAAGCAGATATTGATGACAGATATTCTCGCCGTAAAACAAACGTCCGAGGTCATTCGTGATACGAGATAAAAGTAACTGTGGCCAACAATTGTGAAACTGACGACATGTCTTGGTGGAGGGGATATGTGAAAAGAATATCCAAGGCAAATTTTATACAAAAAATTTTGCATACAGATTTATTGTTGCGTGTTCTCTTAGACAGATGAAATCTATAAGATCGTAAATCCACTGCTGCTTTTATTTAATAGAATAAGAATCATTGATGTGTAGAATAAGTGCCTTTTCCTATTCAAAAACAGCAAGTTGCACAATAAACTGCTTGATTTAAGACCCAAGTTGGCGATGTCAGAACGTCATGACCGGAGCAACAAGTAGTCGTAAGTACTCTTCATTCTTCCAAGTAAGGTGTCTTTTAAATGCTAGATTACAGCTGTGTAAACTTCGTGTATCTTATTCGCGTTTTCATCTCACATAAAGTACGTATCCTTCCGTACCCTTCAAACCATGAGAACACGTCATGCATTCAAATATGCGGTTCACTGTCGGTTAAACTCACCCTTACTACTTGTATTGGTGAGAAGTTTAATAAAAAGGTGTCTTCTTAGTTTCATTCTTTCATTTTATAACAATTGCCTTGTTACAAGGACCGACTAAAAGTACGAATCGAGTTAGTTCCTCTACTGTCATTTTGATATGATGTACGTCTGGCATATTCATGTCTTTTGGCACGAATCAAGACACTAATGACGAACAATCATTTCAAATGTACTACAAATTAACATCAAAGACTGTTTTACTGAAAGATTTGTAGAGAAGGATAAATTATATGTCAGTGGTGTTTTCTTAAGGAGTGGAGAATTATACGCATGTTTATATCCCTTAGAAGTCTTAAAACAGATAGTCGTTTGCAAGCGAGTTCAAATACCAAGACATGTAAACATTAGTAGCTTTGACAAATATTAATGCTTGACACGAATTGCAAGTTGCACGAGTCAGTGTCCCATCAAATTGATGATATGTATAAAATCACTGTACTACTTGCAATACTTATTAGTGAAGTGATATGTAGGTTAAATCATGATCATTTTATTGTTTACAAGTGCAGCTTTTAATCGATTTTAACATCAATTACTATTGTGAGGTTTACATTCATTATTGGGCAATATCATTATCTCTTTGTCTCTCAAAGAATTCAACTAAACCCTTCACTGACTTTTTCAGGCTTTGAACAACTGTTATTTGTCAGGGCATTTGATAGGACAAGACACGTATAATTACATATGTTTTTAATTAGAGATGTCAAGGCTGTTTTTTTTCCTGTAGACAATGCACTGTGTCATTTACAAGACTGAGAATTTTCTTAAAATCCTTTGACCCGAGAGTTTCTGATTGTTATAACATTAATGGAAATTGATAACCATAGCTTTTCATAGAAAATGAAAAATCAAGAAAATTAGTCAAAAATCAATCAGTTGCAACTGTACCAAAGCTAGATATTTATAAGGCTTTCGCTGTTCAGGTCGAGGTCTTTGCGACCGTGAGAAAGTAGGTCTTTACTGGGTAAGCATTCGAATCGACTGTTCACCCACTCTCCTTACGATCATAAAGTCCTTTCATGATAATGTCTAAGCCTACGTCTTTCTTTGATGTCGAAGCTTTTGGAAGCTTTCAAATCAATTGTGGAGTCAATCAAGGCTGTATGATTGTTCTTTGTTTATTCAAGATCTACTTTGTTGTTCTACTACTCTATTACAATTTGAAATCAGATATTATAGGTGTATATTTACCCATTTGCTTTAATAGTGGAATGTTAAGTATCCAACCGCTCTGGTAACGACAAAAATGATTCAGCCTAAAGCCAAGGACCTGCTGTTGTCTGAGATCACAGCCTTTATCTTACTGCCCCGAGAATTTGCGATTTATCTTAACGGATATGCTTGTTCATGTATAGCTTATGGAATTCAGATGATTGAAGGGAAACGTCATGTGCTACCTGAGAGTTTCTGTGTCCCAGTATTGCAGATATAGAAGTAAACTGACGCATTGATCCTACAACTGGCTGCCTTGCAGTCTTATAGAGATGAACTTGAGAGAACCAGAAACAGAAAATGGAAACAAAATTCTCAGTTTGTAGGACGCCCGTCCTTTCGATGCTGGTCAATGGATTGGAAACATGATTAGTTTGCGCAAAGCAATTCACTAAACTCAATTCAATTAACCTCTAACCCACAATTTATCGTAAGAAGGAGATAAGACTATTTTAGCTTTGCAAGTGCGATATAGTTGTTCTTTAGAAGGAATGGATGCTTGGCGTACACTGGCCGGAATATGTTGGTTAATCCTGTTACCCAATCTTTGAAGAAGGGCACTGAAATTCCTATAGAGCTAACCTTTTTGTGTGGTGAGTACGCAGTCCTTATGAACGGATTGCAATATCTTCCTAGTGGCAAAAATAACTCTGCAGAGAAATTGACTGTAGAGAAACGTTTTACTTCATAAGCCTCGATTTAGTAGAACATTCCAAATACACCAAAATGTATAAGTACGATAAATTTCGAGACATTTGGCATAACTAGATGGTCCTTCCAGCTAAGAGTATTGGAGTCTGCTTACATTAAAATACGAAAAACAAATCTCCGTAAGCAGAAAGCGTTTTTGTCCACTTGGACTTGTCCAGTAATGCTGTGTTTTCTTTATTGTTTATGATTAGCTAATTTTGAATTAGATTTCTTATAAAACGATATCTATACTTCCATCTCTGAACACTTATACTCTGTACAATGAAAAGTGCCAGACGAAAAAAGCTTTTGAGTCTGTTTTTAGTTCAACTCGCAAATTTTCACGGCGATTTTCAAGTTTTGTACCACAAAGAGATTGTTCAAGAAAATATCACAGATGCTGAAGCTTTAAAGGGTTTTACTTAAGACATTATGATATTCAGGAAAATCAAATTATTTTGTCATTTATGTAGATGTCCTGAAATCAGCTGATAAAGGCAGTTCTTTTCGACAAGATAGGTTCACGATACAATGGGTGTTTAGGCCTTTGTTTTCAGCATCGTCTGTCCTATGATTTTGGTAATAAGGGATCAAAGAAGCAAGAGTTAAACAGGCAATTGCAGATTATAGAAAATAGAATATGGTTCTTGCAAGTGCTACATTGGCAAGACGTATATGGAAAGAAGAGGGACACTGACACAAGATAAGAGCGGGCAATGTACAGAATATATGACTGTGTTTGTATTGTATGAGCTGAATTCAATCCCTCAATACCAACGTACTATACTAAACTAATATACGTTTTCGTAATAATAATACGTTTTCCATGAAGTTTTCCATAACTTTGTAAGTCTTGATAATAGCGGTTAAGTCAACAATAATGCACTGTTTTACTCCAGTTTATTCCGTTCTTAATTTTTATGGATACAAAACATTGGTATAAACACAAGGATGTTTGCTATATTGCTGTAAAATGCTAAAAACCATTCTTATGACTCAATGCCCCCTACCTTTTGGTAAGATATAATATAATAAATGTTATGAGATGTTTTAAAGCAATGGAAATATAATATAATGTGCTTAGTAGATTCAATTTTTCCGCAACTAACTGCAACTCATTACGAATTGTTTGAGAAATGGGTATGTGGCGTCCAAGCTTCGTTATGGACGTACGTAATAGGATAAGAGTATGCAGGTAGTGGTTATTGTAAGACTGTGGAATAAAAACATGGAGAACGGAATATAAACAAGAAAATTCCTAAGAAACAAAACGTAGAACATACCCAAGGAGTTACAATAGTGACTTGAAATTGAATTAAGGATACATATCATAGATTTAAAAGGAGAAAACCGAAAAATCTTGTTGAAATAAAATTCGCTTACTGAAAGGGGAAATATATCCCTTCAAACTGGAAAACCCCAATGGAATCTCTATTAGGTGAAAGTCATTTTTCTTATTTCATACTAACGTTACTTGATAGAAATTACGGAGTGTTTATATTCTTTTCTGCCTTCTACTTTATGGTAAAGGCTTTTGCTTATTTCTCCCGCTTTTAGCTAAATGTTGTTTTCAACTTCTTTGTTGACTTTTCTCTTACCCTTTCATCTTCCTGCTTCCCTGCAGATTGATAAGACCCGGCCGCTTTACTGCCAGATATTTTGTCATGCGAAAAATACGTTCTGCTGTAGTAAATTCTACTTCTGTTTGCATGTCCTGAATTCTTCTGTAGTAGATAAAATGTTTTTAAGGCTTCCCCCCAAAAGTTCAAGGCATGGTGCTCTCCATGGCTGCGGTTATTGTCAGAAAGATACAAAGTAACGTGCTATAGGTACTATTGGTGTTTTATGCCCTTGTGTTTGTAGACATTTTTTTGCTCTTCCATATCTTTCTAGTTTTGCTATCGGTGGTAATACCACATTTAAGCCCTGTTAAACTTTTGGTGTGCTTTTCCATCCATTTATATTAATCGAACTCAGATATTTGAAATTATCCAGGTCTCCATGTTGCTCGTTATTTAGTATTATGTTTATTTGATGCACTACTTTGTTGCTGACTGGTATTTTGTTCTCCTTACTACGAATCTAGATGCACTTCCGCCACGGTCAAGTCTTTGAATCTCATCCTTCCTCGTGGCAATTAGGTTGTACTCAGTTGCTGTCCTGCTTATGGTGTTGATGAATGTGATCTCTTAATATTTTTTCATAATCTCTCAAGCAGATTTTAAAGAAAGGAAACACCCTTGACGTACCCCTAGTGTCGTGAGGAAGAACCTACCCTTAATTCCCATCAGGAAATACTGTACTTGTTGTTGCTGTGCAGAAACAGCGAAAGCCTTGTTTTTACCTGAAAAATTAGAAGGAAATCACTCTAAATTGAACTGAACCACTTTGATTTTTGTAGATGTAAACTGAACCGGGATACCTTTGGTACGAATTTAGATCACCCACATACAAAATCGAGTTAATCTCTGTTTAGGTTCCTTAAGGTGTAAACAGAACACCAGAACACAAGGGCTATCGGATGGTACACCAAGGATTATCAAGTTAAACCATGAGTGACATACATTTTGGTGATCGCAATATTTGGATAACTATGTCTGTAACATCCTATTGTGTCTAAATAATGAGAAAATGATAGAAAAACAAGAAATCTATATTCGAAATGAAGTGTTACCATATTCATTTTCCATCCGAGTGAAGAAAGATTTTAATTTTTGTAAGCTTTTGTGGCAGCCTGATTAAAAGGTCAAGTTTAGCTCTAACGCAGATTTTATAGAGAACAGTTCCTAAATTTAAGCACATTTGTGATGTAGCTATGAAGGTTACCTCGGGCAATGGAACATCCTAAAATTAGAAACTAGCAAAAAGGTATCCTCCCAGTATTTTAGAAATAGAAAATATCAATGGTGCTTACTGGACGAAACTTTCGAAGTTACAACTAGCGCAACACTAATCTCCGACTGGTAGCCAAAGGCAACAGTCGTGTCTTCGCCTCATAGTGAACGCAAGAAGTCAAAAACAACATCAATATAGCAAGACTATTTACCGCAAAATCAAACGATCACCATAAAACTTTCTGAAGAGCTAATTGTGTTTATATTTGAATATCCAATGGATCCCATTTTGCTATTAAGACTTGAATGCATTCATCATAATTTAACTTGAAAATGTTATACGTTTTGGGGACAGAATTTACACCACCTCTGCTAGATCAAGTGATCAGAGAAACCTTAATCACAGATCCTTACATTCTTTTGTTTTGTACGTGTATATTTTTAATGAAAGAGTACTATAAAAAAACAGTTGCTCACAAATACCAACCTAAGCAAATACTCGCCCTCCGTTGCTTATAACGTCCTTCCGAGGTAATTACCTACCTGTTGTAAATCGAGTGTGCATGCTGTCAGAAAAATCTGAACTGCACCCTTGGAGAATGAACCTTTGTTCCTGTCTTTATACGATCAAAACTGTGTCGTCGCACCCTTTTTAGAAATGTTTCAGCAGAATCATCAAATATTTATTTAAGGCAGGTGGTTCTCAAGTAATATCGATGATATAAGTAATATGAGTAAAAAGGATGATAATGGTGTTGCAATTATCAGAATACTTCATAGTTCATCATAAATGCTCCATAGTAATTTCATAATTGTTTGCTGTATAAGGAAAAGGTTTTGTTTTACCAATGACCATAAAAAGTTTTCTTCACGGTAAGAACTCTAACAAAAGAATATTGTTAGACACTTATTTGTTTTAAATGTCATTCTATTTGATACAAATATTAGTTGATTTATTATACCTGGATCGCTACTCGTATTACTTTGCTTCAAGTATATAAGATATTGGAACGGCTAAATATTGTTAGTTAAAAGTCTTGTAGGCCATGTTGAGAGCATGTCGTGAATTTTCAAGAGACAAGGGATGATTTATACGAGGATTTTTTCCAAAGAGTCCATATGGTTAACTTTATGGTCTCAGACGTGTATTTCCATAGCTACTTAAGCAATCACTACCATCTTGTATCGTCCCAATATATGTCTTACTACGATATATATTAATTTGCATCTATTGTTAAATGTCTTGCTTTGTTTTGATTGCTTTCCTCCAAAGTTTAAAGCATCCGTATTAAAGTAAAAACGTTAGGTGAGTTTTATATTAAAATTTTTAGTAGGAAATTGTTTCTATGTAGTTTCTATGGAACAGGTGGTTAGAGACGATTTCTTGCGTTAAGAAAGGTTGTATAATCTGAAACGTTGTCCTGTAGACGAAGGATACTGAAGACATATTGATTATAAGACAAAGCATATTACTGAGTACAGACATTATAAAGTACGAATTTGTCTTATGCAAAGTCCACCCATATTTGCGAAATACTTCCTGAACTGCTACCAGAGCTTAATAGATGAAGCATGTTTTATCCTGATGTACTGTTTAGCTTAATAACTTTTACAGTGCGTTGTCGCTAACTCTTTGGTCGATGAGAAAGAAGACTATTGCGTGATAGATTAAACTTACAAAGTAGCAAATCCTTTTAAAGTAAAGGCATACATTAAATGTTTTAACTATTAAGCACCTTTAGTAACAAAGTAAGCTTAAGCTTTAACTGAGAATCGTACAATACATATTTTAAGATTAAGGATGATGGGTCATGAGGTAAGCTACAGTATTAGAACAACGTATCCTTCTAAAATTCTAACCTCACTTAACACATAATCAAATCATGTGTTAGAAATTAACTCTACATTCGATATCAGCTTGAGTACTTCTTTTTTTATTCTGCAGTTGCTTGGCTGATAAGATTCCCTTGAACAGACTTAAAACTCGTTCTGACACATGATGACTATGGTAGTCCCATTGAATCTACTTTCTTGTTTTATAACCGTTCCTTCATCTACCAAAGTCTATCAGACCAAGTCGTAGGATTTCATTTTTGAAGAAAGCTATTTTCACGCTCCTTTAGGAAGTCAAACAAATTTAAATCTACTGATTTTTTTCTGATATAGTCGGGACAAAATCAAGAATATTTATTCAATGAATGTTATTCAATAACCATAAAGGAAATTGCTGGAATCCTTGTAACTTCAGACGCAATGTTATTGTTTTGTACTTTCAGGATGCTCAAGAGCATCATTTAACTTCCATTTCAATTTACAAACGAGTTAACATTTTCAAAAGATACACTTGGAGTTATAAAAATGTGTGGAAAATTCAAGTTATACGATACGGAACTGATGACATATCAAAATCAAAAGGAAAATGGTAATGACCTAATAACTGGATTTGTTATCCTCCCTGATAAAAACTTTACATATGCCACTTTGTACGATTTTCAGTTCAATTTAACTGCAAAACATCTACATTTATACAGAGAAACCTGGAAGTCTATTAAGAGATGAGTTCCATATGATTGCTATTATTGAGCCAAAAAATAATTATATTCAGTTTGAAATAGGTTTCTAATAATTTTTACAAGATACCTGACGACAAAATAGCTGACTAGATAAAAAAATTTTTATTTCACTCGAGAAATAATCATGGAATTTAACAGTAAGGAACCCGAGGGTAATTAAGCGTTGATATTGGAGAGAAACGTTACTGACGTTGTTAAGAAAAATGCTAAAATTGCTTATATTTGTTGTAAGAAACAAATTCTAGTCTTTGTAACATTTTTCACTCATTATTTTCTGAAGTGTTCGAGTAATTCGACTTAAAAACTACGTAAGCAGTGAAAATATTACCCTAGGTATCAAGCGTTTTGTTTAATACCATCCAATCGCAAGTGTATTTATAATGGGTTTATAACGTATATACGGTGCTTGTCCGACATCAAACTTACTATAATTGTAAAAGGTACAAGATACAGATACAGATAGGGTTATGTTTGTAATTATTGAAAGAACCAATGCTAAGATTTTTTATCCTTTCAAAATTGTCTATGTATTTGCAATTTATGCAACTTTGCCTGTTTTTTTACCAGTTCCATAACATTTAGGTGGGTTTGGTTCTCAGCAGATCCACAATTTTCTCAATCAATCCATCCAGTTTGTGCTCATTCTTTTTTTCTTTTTTCTTCTTACCCTTTCTTTTCCTTGCTCATAATTAGTAAAATTTGCAAATCACAGCCCTTTTGATAAAAGGTGCAGTGACACAATCAGCAAGTTTGTCATCCCAAAACTTCACGTCTGCGAAACAACGTGCCAGTAGCTCAGTGGTTAAAGTCTACTGTCTAGATAGCAGACGGTCCTGGGTTTGGTCAAAATTGATGTCGTATCTGGGAAATCCTGGAGTGGAAAATGTCGAAAGAATTGTCGAGTATTAAGATGACTTGGAACAGAAATATACGATGTGCTAATGAAATGCTGGTAGATAGCACCATTGTGTGGACAGTACCATATTAGAGCAGTGATTAGCTTATACCTAAATTCTTATGTTTACGTTAACAAAGGTTTACGAGTGACATGGTTCGAGTATCATAGGATTAAGTTGAGTCGTTGAGGCCAGAATTTGAGCAAAAAATATTTTTCAGGATACTTGTCATGCCATAAATATTTGCTATGTTTTCTGGTCTGTCGTTGATCTCCGTAACGTCTCCAGATTATGGAACGCATTCCATAAGTTCTTACATCCAATATTGTCAACAGGTTTTAAGGCAGTAGTAGTACAATTCCTATTTCACCCTCGTAAACCAGAGTGTCCTAGCTAGAATCTACAGCTGGCTGACACTTCCTCGGTAACAGTGGCATTGATCATGTTTCGAAGACAGATACATGAACTGGAGGCTTGATAATATTGAGCAACAATGAATTCGCATTAGAAGTATCGCATCTATAGTCTGAGATTGAAATAATAAAGTCGACTAGTAAAGAGTATAACAATTGCATTGCTTGTCATTTGGTCTAAATATGATCTAACTTTGGTTGTGTTGTCGAAAATTGGAGTGTTGATTTACATCTGCAATAGTCCTAGTCGACCCACTTACTCTGTAGGTCCTGAACACAAGATTTCTAACTACTTTTCTCATCTGCACCAGATTTTGATATCGTCTGGTCTTTCTTTTGACACTTAGAGCTACATCCAATATCATTCATCCCATGCTACCTCTTTATAGCTAGCTGTTGCCTCTCCTCATCATTTTCTCTTAACGTTTTCGACTTTCTATCTATCTTATGTTTGTTATTCTTTGATTAGACGCTTCTTTTGATATAATAAAACATGTAGCGGTTGTTACAAAATTAATAAGATATAAAGATTGCAGTAGTTTCGTAAAGCGCAGTAACAAATAATTACTAACAGTCCTTAGTTAGTTTTTCACTACTTTGTGGTATGTCCAAACTCAACTGTCTTTTGATCGCATTTTTGCTGTTTTAGGGTTACAAAAAGTCTTGAAAAAATAACCTACATTGCACAAGGATGGATCCGTTTACACAGAATCCAGTTCCTACAATGGCGGCTTTATTAATACTATCATTTCTTATTGTATGCCTCAATGTGTTGGCCATTGTTGTTCTTCTGAAAGGCAATCGAAGAAAACTTCCAGTCGAATACCCACTACTAAGCTTACTTGTTGCCAATGGTATCGAAGGTCTGGTCTCGGTACCAGCTTACGCATTCAAGAAATGGAAAGACGACAACTCGTATTATGTGTGCGACATTTTCCGATTTTCCTACTTTATTAGTGGACATGTTGCGTTATTTAGTCTATTAGCAACAAGTACGGAGCGTATTATTGCTTTAGCATTCCCCTTTAAATACCGAAATATTGTCTCCAAGACGAAGGCTATAATCAGTGTTGGTGTTTTATGGGCATTTGTCGTCATTCTTGACCTTATTCCATTTTTCCCAGGATCTACCGATGACCAAGACATTTGTAATTATAAACCACAGAGCGAATGGACTGTCGCTATGATTCTCTTAACGACAGTTATTCCATTCCCAATATTATGCTCGAACTATATTTATATCATTAAAGTTGCTTATTATCATGCAGAAAAATTGAGCGCTGATATTAAAGCAAAGAAATTCAACAGAAGCTGGAGTTCAAGGACTGTCAAGAATCTACAACTTCTGGCGCAACTTCGAGCCACCAAAAGAATTATTGTCATCATTGGGGCATATATTATTTGCTGGGGACCCTCTTGCATATATTATATGCTTGCAGCATTATGTTCGGTGTCGTGCTTCAAAGCAGAGCAAAAAAATGTGGAAAAGAAACAGTGGATCAGATTTTTTCTGAAATTGCTCGTGTTTATTCACGCTTTGATTGCACCAGTGGTCTTTTGCTGGCGAAGTAAGATTTTTCGAAGTCAAGCGAAAGAGGTTTTACGTCTCAATGACTTCAAGATGTCATACACAAACGGATCATTATACACTAGGAACGAATCTCAATTACCAGCTAAAAGTCAGACAATAGCAGATTCGTTAGAGTAGGTTAAGCAAAAACCATAAATAGAGGCTAGAGGCTCCAACTTTGGTCAAGTCCTTTGATCTGCGCCACTCGGCCTTTCTCTGGGAAAGCCAGTAATCGTCTGTTCCAGAAACTTGAAGATGTGTTTTTCAGTAGTAACCATATAATTAAATGACGTAAATATATAAATATCGTATATATGATATAAATGCAATACACGTAAAAATTTGTGGGTTTTTAGACTTACTTCTTTACTTTCTGCGTTAATATGCTTTAATGAACGTGCTATTTTAGGAAAGGGAATTAGTGCAAAGAAAACGTCTGCTGAATTAGTCTGTAGACAGTGCGTTCAAGGAAGGAACGATGGAATACTTCTTAGACATGAACATCGAGTATAACAAAAGCTTTTATGTGTGAGTTGTTCATGTTATCGTTTTTTGAACCGTAATTTCACTAGGTCCGTATGACCAATAATTCTTCAATGGAGGAAGCATGAGCGGATAGTTCAAATTACAAAGCTTTAACCAACAGTGGGAAATAGGACTCTCGCCTGTCCAACTGTCTGTATAATTTGTCACTCTAAAGACATTGAACGTACATCTGTTACCTTCATGTCAGAGTCGTTAATAGACAAAACATTTTCTTCCGTTCTTCCACGTAATATCCAGCTTCCTGTCTACAAATACTTTATAGAAAAAAGTTAGCTTGCTCAAAAACAATTTAGAGGAAGATTTTTATTTCACCATGAAAAAGTTAAGAGAAACCGAAAGAATGATCCGCTTACGTAAATAAAAAGTAGCGTTTTGTAAAATTTAATGAAACATGAACCCCTATTTTCTTGTCCGAATTTATCATCGAATAGTATTACCCATTATTTCCCTGTCCGCCTAAACTAAGAATGTAAAAAACAGGTCTTAACAAGACCTATCATCTATATGAAAAAGAAAGATTGCGTTTGTGTTTGTCTTGCATTGTAACACTGCAAATACCCCGAAAGTAATGTGCATGGAAGATTTAACAGTAAGCGCAGACGAAGTTATTGAGCTCAATCCAGACAAGTATATCAATTTTAACAACCTAGTACACATTTACTTTTGCCTCGATAGAAGAATACTTCTTATTCCTTAAGTGATACCTTTTTATTATAAATACTTCTTTGGTTCTGTTAATTTAGTTTGTTATTTCGTCCGCACTGTTACACATTCCTCATCAAAACGAAGTGACATATATTCGCTTGTTATCAAGGTCTAGATGGTTGATAGTATGTTGCTGTTTTGTGTTGGGTTTTTGTTTGGATTGGAATTAGGCTGAAAGATAACTTTATTCCTCTCTATATTTATTTCAAAGGCCAACTACTCTGCTGGCGGAGGAAAATTTGTTAATTATCCTATGAGCTTCCTAAAAAGACGCAGCAACGAATAAGACTTCATTAGAGTACACATGTTCTCCAATCATCGTTATAATGGCTTAATTCATTTGATGTATACATAAACATATACGTACGTCTAGATAATGTCTGAAATTTACTTCGCAGTGTTTTCCAATTTTCCAAAACAAATTTCAGGTGTCGTGTGACTAAAATCAATCAATTAATTCAAGTATGTACAACTGGTCTTAGGTGAACAAACCTAGTACTGCTCGCTATGCGTTGACAAATTTCAAATCACGGTGTTTGCTCTCAAACCTGTCCAACGTTCAATAAATTTTTCCTTAAGCTTAAAATTTGCCTAGTTAATAAACACGATGAAACGATTTCCTTGTTACTCCTTTATTTACGAACTAGAGTGGTATTTGAAAGGATTTTCTGGTTGCCAATCCAGATACAATGAAGTTGGGGATATTGATTGTTAGTAAGTCCAGCTATGAAGACTGTATACGCTTTCCAGAAAAGTGTTACAACTAGTATCAAGTGTCCCACTCATGGCCAGAAAGTGGCATTAACTAATGTATTACTTTTAATTTCTGATACCTGCATAACCCATACACCGCAAAGTATTGAAAAGTAAAACAATTATTTTTTCTTCCATAAAGTTCTTGCGTTTTTTGCGTAATAGAGTGATGTCACCAATGAGGGTAGTTACTCAAAGTCCACTGATACCTGCCGCTCTCTCTCTCGCTCGCTCTCTCTCTCTCTCTCTCTCTCTGTCTTTCTCTCTCTCTCTCTTTCTGTCTCTCATCAAATTCCACAACCACACCTCCTAACCGAAAAACAACCAGATAGACAGGCAACCTTAAGCTTATTTTTGTTCCTTTAAACGCTTATCTGTCAACGTAATTAGTATCATCCCAATTACTATTCAGTCACTGTTTCATATCCTAGTTACTTCTATGCATTCAATTCTCAAAGGCTGTTTCATTGGTGTAGAGGCCAACAAAGACGATATTTAAATCTGCAGTTTTTGGAAGGCAATTTACCATCCTTGACTGGTACGTGTCAGCTACCAAAAGATGCAGGAATGAAAAGAACCGTCGAAAAGTTTTAGCAGAAGATACGTTTAGCAAAGCAGTGTTGGGGGCTTTGCAACCATCATTTCAATTATGGGAATATTAATTATATAACCTTACTTTTATTTTTATATTTACAATGCACAGTGCAGAGGAGGTACGACTACAAAATGAAGCGACGACATAAAAACGTAAACTCAAATACCTTTGTTGGAAGACGTTTAACGACAAGGTCAATTGTGTATGAACATTGAAGGCACAAAACGTATCTGTCTCATTCGGCGGTGAGACAAATGTGTAAAAAATAGCCAACTTGGAAGAAGTATAATATCTCTTGATAATAAAGTCTTACGAAATTAGAAACATTATTGTAAAGATTTCTTTAAAACATAACTGATCAATGAAAGTGACATTTAAAGGAAAATGGTGTGAAACATGACAAATTGTTCAAACCTAACAAAAGAGGTGATGTAGCAGTAAAATGATAGAGCAAAATATGCTGATGTAAACTGCAGCAGTTCTTTAAAGCACATCAGTCTCGGGGTTAGGGAGTACCTCGAGTTGCTTAGATGTAAATTTACACAACAAGTTTTTCGTCAACATAGGCTTGCATGATTTCTACCTCGATTGTTTGTCACATGTACAAAGAAATTTATGCATAGAAGGCATCTTTCATATCGGACACCTCTCAAGAGATTACTCTTTTCTTCGAACTCAGTAAATTACAGTCAAACATTAATATCAAAACCTCTTATAGCGGATAGGTTATAGCGTTTAGTTTGCAGTAGATACCCTTTTCAAAGTCAGACGTGAACATGTTGCCTTCGTGAAACCTCTATAGAGCAAGTGAGTCTCAAAGGAATTTAACTTGATTTCGACAAGTTTGTTTGTTTCAGACATTTACAAACATTACACTTCAACGGATTTTGTCAATGCTGCTAATTTCCTGTCTACCTAGTCTAAGGCTTTCGAGGCCTGAGATAATAAATATTGAACAGGAATTCCTAAACCGAAGTTATCTACATGATAAGCCGTTTTTAAGACGACCAAGGAATAACCAAGAGAGTAGGAAGTATTGTTGCGAACTTAGATATGTTGTTTGAGATATTCCCGACAAAAGATCCCACTCCCATCGAATCTGTTGAAATGATGGTAACTGCATTCTTTTTATCTGCAAGGTCGAGAAAATGAAATCTGCTTCTTGTACGGAAGTGAATAGTACTAAAATTTCATGTTTCAAAATTAATTTTAAGTCACTTCAAATCGATCGTCAAACGATCGTTAATTTAATACCAAAGTACAAAATACTTTAGCAAAGAGAACTTTAAAAATGCCAATGAGAGGTTTAGAAAAAGGAATTATAAATTTATCACTACTCAGGTCATCCAGAGCTAATTCCTATTACTCTTTTCTGCAGATGATGCATCTAAAACGAGAGCCTTTCAGCAAGGAGTTTTTTGTAGCCTTTCCCTTCTTGCATAGCAGCAGTGCTTCTCGTTCAGAACTTTCACTTCGCTCATCGCTTTTTGCCTTCAGAACCCTCCTTTCTATAGGAGCCTTAGGAAGTCCCCTAAATTCATGGGGAGGCCTAAAACACCTGTGTTGCATCTTTTGAGTGGTGTGGTTGCTGACACAATCATGATATTGAAGCTTTAGCTTCAGCAACTCATATTGGCATGCTTGGCTCCTATGACAAAGGAGACAGGAGATGTCAACCTGAAAATGTAGAGCGTAAGAAATCTTCCTCAGAAAAAACATTTTCATCAACAGTATATATATTGCTGTTTTCTGAAACCCAGAAAGAATAGTACTTGGGGTTATCGCCTTCTCGGGAGCTATACCAACACAGTGGGCAATCTCTCAGATTGTGAATGGTTTCCCTGATTTTGAAGTATCCGTGTGTCCATGGCATCATTATAATTAGTCTTGAAGGGCTTGAAGACGGCAGCATCAAGAAGTTGCATTTTTCTGTGTCAAAATTGTCACTTCATTTTCCTTTGCCCAGTCAATAACTTCAATTGTTATGCCTTCCATGATTTCTAAAATAAGCAAACTGAGGATTTCTTTTGAGCTCTTTGTGTAATGAATAAAAAGCTCTAAAATATTAAAAGTAGTTCACAATTCAGTAACAATTGATAAGCCAGTTGGAAAAGTAAGCTGCTAATAAATACAAGAACTAGCCTGACAATCGTCAAGGAAAGACAATTGACCTTAACTAACAAACTATCATTCCAACGTTTCCTCAAAATAATTGACATCTTGAGGGAAATTATTAGATAAGACATTACAGAAAACTAGTATTTTAGTACAATGCATTACAAAAAAAAAGAAAAAACTGAAAAAGTGTAAAAGCATTAACTAGGAATTAACAAGGTAACAAATGTTGAATATCCCAAAGGGCGACTTAATGACAACAACGGAAACTAAAAACACAATAAACGTATAGTGGTCCAAGATATTAGAAAAAGAAGGGGCAGACACCTTTTTCCTGTCACGGCAGAAATACCAAAATGTTCAAAGGCTCTCACACTTAAGTGCCCCTCAGTTTGGTCAATGTAGACAGCGCTGCATCTTCTATACGAATTGATAAACAATAAGTGAAATTGTGCATTTTGGTATCCTATTCTCAAAAGCCTGGTTCTCATATTCAGTAGTAGTTGACATTTCGTCCAATCAGTCATCTTTGACCAGCAAAGTGTTTCTAAGAGATCACCACGTAACATGTGTGCTTTGAGATGCACTCTTGTAAAGACTATAACAGGTGGAATTGAAATTCCGGATGCATTAATAATGCAGCATGTTGTTGCTAAATATGTCTTTCCGACAATGGTGCAGTTGGTAACTTGCTTTACCGCATGTTCGTAGACAACTTTCGGTACGTTGTGGACTGTTGTTGTTCCAGTTTCATCAAGACTTAAAATCCTGGTCTAATCTGCAAAGCTGATTGCTTTTCAAGATTTGACTTTAAATTTTGATCAAGGAGTGCGGGTTATAAATTCTGACGTGGAGTCCAGAGTGACAGATCTAGGTGCCTTTTCATTAAACTCCTATAACAATCAATAACAGCTACTTCTTTATAACACTGAAGGGGGCGGCTAATTTTATTCTTGGCTGCCATTTCATGTGTCAAGTGTCTAGCTTTCAGATAGTAAGACCCTTTAAACTTCTCTTATATTGTAACATGTCTTTCAGAGGGTTTTCCTGGTCTGCTGTAAATACTTGGTGACATGCCTAATTGGAGCACAGGCTGCTTTGTTGTGGGCTGTCATTCTCTTTCCTTAAACATCTGAAAATGTAAATATTTATTTAAATCACTTAATGTATTAAATTCAACATGTTTAGATTTGTACTATTAACATGTCATATAATTTTCATTATTAAAATAACAAATTCTTGTAATTTCTATCATTTCACACAAAACTCAATATGCTGGAGAAAATTAAGGCACCATTTGCCACTACTCACAAATCCCCAAGCAGATTTTTACTACATGTCGACTGCTGTCAAGGATGATAGTTCTCAATTACTTAAGATTGCTTTCCAAGCACACAAGACTGAAAATTGTTGGCAATTCAAAATAATGTTTTGGAGACATAGATGCTGTTACATAGGCATGTCAACTGTAAGGCTTTTGGAAACATCATTAACTCTAATATCACAAATACCAATTTATCAATGATACGATACATTTACACAAAGAATTCTTACCTCGCCAATGTTTGAAAAGCAACATCCATTTGTTTTGCTGCCTTTCGTATACTTCGTCCACTCTGAAAAAATCTGACTGCCTTTCACATAGATGCTTCACCAAAGTTCTTCATCTCAGTCCTCAGAATCCGCGACAGCAATGCCGTCGTAACTGCCGTCGCCTAAAGCAAGTGCTGCGGCAGAAACTGCTGAATGATTTTTCAGGCACATATGAAAGTCAAACACTCAAAAAACCCCCCAAAAATGCCTTTGGGGGCGAATGTTACAAACCATTTGGACACAATTAAACAATTTTAACAATTAAACAAATCTCTCCGGCTTTCCCCATGTCCTGCAATGAGTGAATATTTAAGTGCCCACACTTAAAATGAAAACGCTTTAAATGCTATTCACGTCTGTTTCTCTAACGAATACATCCCTTGCACAATCGTCTAAAGACGCCGCTTGCAACGAACAGGGGATCTCATCCATTTGCCGACCGAACAAAATGCCCGCCCACCCAAAATACTTTAGCAGGGTGTCAATAAAAGTGCCATTGATGAAGCAAAAACGTCAAATTTCCGTGCAATGCAAGTAATTGCACAAAATTGCACAAAAATGCACGAAAACCAAAAATGCCATCGGAAAACCAAAATTGCCGAAATTTTGTGCTGCCGAAAATTTTGATGGATTTCGAGGGCTGTTATCTTAAATCCGAAAGTAAACTATAAAGAACAAAATACTATCGCAAGAATAGAAAATGAAATTAATGCTATTGTTAATTCACCCAAACCTTTGTGCATTAGTTGTATGGCTTTCAGGAGCACTATGGGTCATTCATGGATGACGAAAAAGGAAACATATGGATATGTAATTACACAATATTACATGATCAACTATCGTATTTGATTCGCTTGTCTCACTGTGCCCCATGTCTCATTGTGCTCCAGTCTATTCTATCAAATACTGTCCCGTGAATCCTAATCTGTAGGCCGCCTCTTCAAAGTTTGTGATACTAGAATGTTTCAAGTGGAGTCACATTCAAGGCAAGCCTGATGAAACCATCCAAGAACTTGCTGCCCAGGTCTGCAAAGATGTGGCTACACGCAACTTTGCATCCATTCAGGACCCACAGGATGAATCTCAATGAACACACTTCATTTGTTCAGTCAAAAAGGAAGCTGCCATGAAGGTCCAAGTCACGATCACAGATAGCCACTTGAATTTTGCAAGGGTTGTCGAAATTTACACTAAGACCGACGAAGCCATCAAAATTCCCCCACATGCAGTCCAAAGTCCCCAGCTGGAGACCGGCAACAAGATGAAACAAAAGAGTCATCCCAAGTCAGAGGCAAATTACAAATCCACTGACTTAGAGAAGCTTAAAGTGGACCGTTACAGCTGGGGTAAGCCGAATCACAAGGTGCCAGATTGCAAAGTCATCAATACTGTCTGCTCCAATTGCAATAGCAAGGGTCACCTGGAAGAAGCCCGTCAGAAGAAGGTCGAGATGCCGCTCAACAATAGGTCAAGAGCATGGATGTCAAACACATTAAGGCACCAGCTTTTGTGGTCTCTTATAAAGCCTATCCAGTAAGATAGCAAAACAGTTGAAATGGAACCAAATACAGAAACAGACCACAATTTTCTAGTCATGGACAATTGAGAAGAACTGGGAGAACATGCACTGGAAAAGCCTCTCATCGAAAATGAATCTGCCTGTAAACACAACCTACCATTGAAAGGCACCTTTGCCACAGAGACCAGCCAGCCTGGATCCGAGGACACGTACTCAGTATGATTTCAAGTCACCCCAGGTCCGGATTTAAACATACTGGGTTGCTTTACTACTTACCAATTGGGAATATCTGTTGATGAATCTTTAAAAAGACCATCGTTTAGTAAATCACAAGTTACGTCAGACATGCCAACTTCACAACTTTCTCAGACCTGTGGAAAGCAAAATCTGGATGTCTCAAAAACATCCGAGGTAAAATCTGAAGCTTGTCCAATATTCTGCAAGGTCAAGTCTCGTTTCTTATGCCATAATTGAAGACATGAAGAAAGCCAATACACAGAGAAGTTTGGAAGCCAAATCAGTTTAACGACTATGGAACACCGTTGCCAGGTCAAGGGAAATCAAAGCTCCACATGTATGGCAACTTCTCCATAACAGTTAACAAACAACTAACGGAGCACCATCATCCACTGCCTCTCCCAAGAGATAAAATAAAACTAACTAGGAGGCAGATACGGGTTTACTAACATTAATCCGGCCGATGCATACGAGATCAAACGTGGTCCCCAAAGTCAAAGAAAACTTGTCTTCCTTACACATAAAAGAGTTTCAGCACAGAAGAGACTACTGTTTTCTTCCCAAGGACACTTTTGACAAGTCACGGATCAGCCCGCCAAAGACTTGCTTGGAGTAGCCGTTTATTTGTTGGTCAGTGGAAGGATGCAGGGGATCATCTGGCAAATTTGTGATGAGTACTGAAACGTATGGATCAAAAAGGCCTCTGTTGCAATTACAAAATTACCATTTTGAGCAGCCGCTTGTGTAATACCTGGGTCACCTTCTATCCAAAGAAGGCTAAAGGTCCGAAGGTCGATGCCGTCCTCGCTGTGCCCCAACTAACAAATGCTTTCAGTCTTAAAAGCTTTATGCTGGAGTTCTCCATTTAGTTTACTTTTGAGCTCTCCATTAGTAAACTATATTATCTCTGTCTGAATTTTGAGGACTGCAGTGATGAAGATATGACGGGGTTTTCAGTCGCAGTTGACAAGACATAAACTTCTTTAACATCCATTTCAGTGACCTAAAATGTGTAAACAAACTCGGAATGGGTAGCCAAAGCAAGACTCAAAATACGTTTGCAGGAGAGAGGCGGTCAAAAAAACTTTTCACGGTGTCACAGCTATTCCTACAGCAAAGCACCTGGGAGGATGCGAAAATAATGAGATTTTTCACCGAAATCTACATTCACTACATTTGTACCAAGGAATTGAGGATGGCAATGCGGACTGGAGTGATGGGATTTATCACATGAGAGCAAATTGCCGTAACGGTCAGCAGAAGAATGAGCGACATCATACAGTTTCTATTTCTTTATTGAAAGATTCTGATGTTGTAGCCGAAATGAAAAGTTCCAATTGCTTTTGTAAAGCAGGGTAATTTCTCCTTTACTTCGATTTAACTTAACTTAGGCCTAAGTTACATTTTGTTGAACGTTTAAGAAGCCTAAGTGGCACCCTGGTATATTTGCTTATGGAAATTTTAACCAATACAGTGTGGTCTCTTGCTTATGCCAAAGAGAGCATGTTTATGTCAATGCCAAACAAAGGTTCGTCAAGGCGATGGCGTTGGGTGGGTCCTCCAGTTTTCTGAATATTCAAATATTCAGTTCTAAGAGGCCATGACAATTGCGATTTCCCCACTCATAATTCCTCGCCAGTTGTGGTTTTATGAATACATGATAACCTGAAATTTAAGAAAAGGATCCGGAATCTACTATTTAAACCGGATAAAAACTCAAAAAAATCAACTTGAGTTAGTCTGAACATCAAAATAATGTGAAATTTCAGCACGATACGATCAATCTTCTTTAAATTTTTCCTAGTAAATGGACAAATCAACGAAGACACACGGACGGACGACAGGCGGACAGACAGACACCGACAAAACATATTCTCTCTGCTGGATGTAATTATGGAGAAAATAAGATTTAGCATTGAAATCTCAAATGTCGACTCATTGCATATCAACGGCCAGAAGGGAGCTACAGTAATCATAAATGCTGTAAATGTAAATGAATCCAATGAAAAAATTTCATGCGTATCACCTGTACAAGCCGTTCAAAGCATTTGCGCCGATTGTGTGGTCGCCAATGTTGTAACACTGGCTTACTCATACATTCAGAACTCGAGAAGAGTTAAGGTCATTATCGTATACATGCAGCCATTTCCTTGTCAGTTAATGTAAACTCCATTGGTAGTTTACGTCGAACTCAATCACGTCAGCATTAACGCCAACCCGATGGGTTAACTATAGATATAAAAGGTCCTTTTATATCTATGGTGTTAACACAGACATGAATTATATCTGACGCGATATCACTTTTTAAAGCAAAGTTTCCACGGCAGATACTTTGTCAGGTTATACCCATGGTAACCTGACTTCAATCAATTTCAAAGGTATTCGCAGACCGATCTTCGCCCTCAGTTTCACCAGAGTACTAGTACAGGGATCCGATTTCTTTTAGGTGTCTTTTAAGGTTTTGATGACGGGTTTATTATACAATTTTTGTTGCACCCAAAGGATTCGTGGTATAATAAAAAATGTTTATCAAAAAGATCTCCGTAAATTCTTCCTTGGCAACTCCCATCTCAACCAGCCTAACACTTGCCAAAACAGCAGTAGACCCAACACTTCAAAAACGTTTGCCTCAAGCCCCCATAGATTTCCAAACTCTTTCCTGCATCTCCTGAAACATTTTTGGATAAGGATTGATTTAAAATTGCTTTAATTTGAGAGGTGTTAAATTGTAATTAACCCCATTGGAAGAGACATTTTTAAAACCAGCAGGTTTAATAATATCACATGTAAGTGGTACGTGATTCTTGTGATTCCGCTGTGTTAAAATTCATGTAAGTGTAGGTTGTATCCATTTATGTAGTAAATAAAAGTTCACAAGCCTCTTGTCTCTTAATACTCCCCCTTAAAATTCTGACATAGGGCCTCCTTGAAGTTTTCCTTTCTTCTGCAATTAACCCCTATCTCTTATTGTAACTATGACTTATGAAACCGGTTGCAGATGAACTAAAAAAGGATATCTGATAGAGTTGTATGCTATAGAAAACACCTTGCCGAGTCCCCTGGAAAGAGTAAGACTATTAACACAACACAATCTTGACAGAGAACCCTGCCCTAACCCTTGAAACGCTCCTGAATGAGCAGAACCTCAGTACGCTGGCGGGAGATGGCATAGAAAACCACGAAATGACGAGACAAGTGACGAGAGGTCTCAAAAGCAGTCAATAAAATGAAAAATGCCGAGCCTTCAGGACCGGACGAGATCCCAGTGGAGGCATGGAGAAGTCTGTGTGAAGCAGGCACAGATAATCTAACGGAGCTGACGAAAAAGATCTGGAAAGAAAACAGCATACCAGCAGAGTGGTGGGACAGTGTCGTAACACTCATCAACGAGGAGAAGGTTGGCATTCAGGACCACCCAATTCAAATTCTAGCCATTTAGGAACACTAACCTTATAACTTACACCTACTGGGCCATATACGGAAAAAGATTGCTATATCCTAAATTCAAAAGGTTTACGTATAGATTACGTAAACGATAAGTAATACCTCCAGGATGTAAACACTTGGGACTTGAACAGATACACCTGACTGTAACCATACAAAATTAAATCCTATTGTGTAATTACAAGTATGGATAGTAGATGCATCGCTGGAAAGCTGCTACATTTCTGAATAGTAGCTACATTCTGGATTACTGCTACATTTCTTAAAGTAGATACATTCTGAACAGCTGCTACGTTTCAAAATAGTAGCTCAAGTTCTGAAGAGCCACATTTCTGACTAGCAGTAAGATTCCTGGGTAGCAGCAAATTTTCTCAATAGCAGCAAGATTTCAAGGTAGCACCTCTATTTTTGAACTGTGGCTACAGTTTCCAATAGCTTTATTTTTGGATAGAAGCTACATTACCGAATACCAGCTCCATTTCTGAATATTAGCTACATTACCGAATACCAGTTCCTTTTCTGAATATTAGCTACATTACCAAATACCAGCTCCATTTCTGAATATTAGCTACATTACCAAATACCAGCTCCATTTCTGAATTTAAGGTACATTTTTAACAGCAGATTAATTGTTGAATAGTCGCTACATTTCAGGATATCAGCTAGATTTCTCAGTGCAGGCTTCTTTCTTTGCAGTAGTTATAGTTTTCTTCGGTTAATATCAACCTACATCGACTACCCACGCGACAAAAATAAATGTGTCAAAGCATGACATATTTATGACAATACCAGTAACATTGCAACAATAATTAATGGATCAGAATAGGGTAATGCGGAAGGGGTAACGTATAAAAGAATATATATAATTTGATTGTCCTTTAGAAGAAGGTAATATTCCATCCCTAAACTTCGAGCGATGAGGTTTTAGCCATATGACAGAGCTGAAAAAATCGTGAATGAATCATTCTCTCCTCCAAAAGGGCGGTCAAGTACCAAATATCATATTCCACTTACATAAAAAGACCAGTAACTGTCTGGAGTGGCTGGATCTTAATGGTTTCCAATAAAGGTGGGTTAAGATTCCGATTACTTGTATTTATATCTCACATATACGTAGTTCCATAGTCGCAAATGTAAAAAGTTCTTTCTGACTAGAGCCTGTCTCCATCACACGATTAAAGGATACAATCTTCACATGATCAGCAAATATTTTCAACGAAATAATTAGTTCCCTGGTCTGAAGTTATACAAAGTGTTCTCTCTTTGCAAGCTGCGGAACGAACAACAGCTTGCAGATACCTTAAGACATGCCATGGAAATAAAGAAAAAGTACTAAATGTAAAAACACAGACTAAAGGGCAGGGTGTGCACTCGTCACATTGATAATAATTGGTTAGAATCCACCACTAGACATCTGATGTTCCTTTTGTAGCCTGGTGTTATAAGTCTTTGAAACAACATTCCAAGAGTCCATATACCGGTCCATACACATTGCAAGACATTTCTAATATGGAAAAAAGAAATTTGAAAATGTCTCACTAAAACTGCTGCTGCTGAAAACGAGAAACAAAGCAACGAAGGAAGTTTACTAGTTAACCTGGTTTCAGTACTGAGGCAACAAGGTCATCGTTCCTCTCCTCCTTATTTCGCCTAGGCTTCTCTACGGAAGGTCGAAAAATCATCATTCGGTTACTTGTCTTGGCATTCGGTTACGTCATTTACTAATCAAATATTGTCTGCTGAAACCCAGTAGTGTGATTATTCGGATTATTCAAATAAACAAGTGGCAAATAGCAAACAACTATTCGCACAACAACGACTATTCGAAGAGCAACAACTAATCGTAAATGTGATTGATGGAATAGCATTGACAGATCGAATACCTATGACTAATCCAATAGCATTGATTGATCGAATGCTAATGACTAATAGCTATAGCAATAACAGCACTTAAAGAAAAGCTTGAGTGTATGAGATGAGAGTGCTAAGACGAAGTTGCATTCTAAAAACAGTAAGTTGAGAGAAAATATCAGTAAGGTGGGACGGTATCAAATCAACTGGGGGGGGGGCATCGACAAAATATCTATTTCGTAAAAAAGGAAGCCAAGGTTGTCAATGATTGGGGGTACGGCGGTAAAGCAGTCCAAACCATGAGATGATGGAGGGGGCAGTATGCAATACGTGGCGGCACCAAGGCAAATCGCAAACACACATCACAAAAAGACTGTAGTTTTACGTTTGCTCAGTGCTAACAAAAAGATTAAATCATCATTTACATTTTATATGCCACACCCTACCACAACCAATATTTTGTGATGCCCCTCCCATATTCAATGAATAACCGAATAATCGTTGAAATTTCATCCGACTGAACGAACAATAAAATTTTTGGACAGCCCTAATGTCGCCTAATCTGTACAATCATTCATCTGGGATTTCAATGCTGTATTGTTAACACACCCCTTTGCAAGCAGTCTTGTGATTGGTGGCATTCATCACAAAGCTGTTTTCCACCCATATCAGGAATTTTAAGCCACTCTACACATATTCACTGATGGGAGGACACATAATGAAGTATAGAACTTGACGTACACATAATGAAGTATAGAACTTGACATACACATAATGAGGTATAGAACTTGACGCAAGTTAACACCAAAAAAAAACTGTTGAAAATTCAACAGAGTTAACAGGTACTTAAGTCCAATGTGGATAGACATCGAGCAATTACAGGTAGATATAGGCAATAAATTGTAATACTCGACTTGCTTGCTTCTGACAAACTATTAACTATGGGTGTGTTGGCAAACCCTGAAAGCTTGTCTTCTCCCAGGCAAAGCTGGTTTACACCCAAGGTTGTCCAGCATACAAACCCCCTACACCCACTTCACCTGATTCTGCCATGACAGCCGAAGACTCGGTTCTGGATTTACACTACTCATCTAAGGTTGCCACCACCACAGTAAATCTCTTTCTTGTAATTTCTACAACATTTTAAAGGCACTTTGTTATAAACCTAAAATGTGTGAAAATGGTTATATTTATTAGTGAGCAGCTGTTGAGCAGCTTGTAGAAGTGGGCTGTGTCATTTTGCATTGGGTCCCACTATCCACTACAACAGCCTCCAAGCATCTGCTCCTGGGATAAAAGCAGCATGTCTCAAATTGACTTTGTATCTATAAATTTGGTTGGGGACATTAAATCAAATTTGTTTGCTGCTTTTCAGCATCATTTATCAACAAGCAATGTATGGTCAGTGGCAGATCCAGCAGGTGCTACATGTATGCAAGTATTCTTCAAATTTTCAATAGTAAGATTTAATGCTTGTTTAAAATATTTGGTATCACTGATGGTGCTTGAGTAACCATGAATTGAGAATGTAGCAAATCACCTTTCAATTTAAAGGTGCACCCCATATTATCAGGGCAATTTAAAATTTCACTGGTATGATATGCACATTTTCAGAAACTTGACCAAGCTATGGATAGGCTGTCAAAGCATGATGCCATACCATAATAACCATCCGCCTGGCAACAGAAAATGCTTCTAACAAGAATGGAATTGACTGTAAACAACACAGTAAAGCCCTTTGTCACAGGTAAGGGTTTTGAGGACTTTGTAAGTCATTGAGCATAAATTACAAAGTGTAGGTAGGTTTTACAAATTTTGTGGATCCTTTAGCAGGATTTTCTGGGATGCTTCATGTCATGGAAATTATTGATTTGAAACTTTCAGGTCCTTAATAATCTATGACACATGCATTTAAGATATCCCACTATGTGCAGCTTCTAGGCTTTGATAGCACTCTTATCCACAGCCTATGCCCCCAGGCAGGGGCGGCTGGGGCCAAATTGAAATAGGTATTCAAATTTTAGGAAAAGAATTACTCTCTCAAGGGGAGTGCAAG
>JANTCA010001085.1:0-12239 GCA_024741275.1 Chironex yamaguchii
TATAACTGGGATAGCAAAGGTGTTATGTGCAATTACTTTGTTATAATCAGATAGCTCTGATGACCAGATCTTTTTCAGTCGAGTAAGGTATTCTCTTGAGAGTCTTTCTTTATCTATTGGACCATCATAAGAGATGTTTTCATCAATGCCAAGGTATTTGTAATGGTCATCTGATTTCAGGGGTGTTATTTTTAAGTAATTGATTTCCAGTGGCTCATCAGATTCAACAATGTTTCCCTTCTTAAGACTTAGGTATGAGCATGTTCCAAAGGTCACTGCAATATCATTTGAGAAGGTCGTAACAACATTCAGTTGACGTTTTAGTGTGTTAAGGTCTTCACTGTATGATTTCAAATCGTCCACAAAGAAGTTGTGGGTGTGGTAGTCTTGACGACTCTTACCATAGGCATACCCTTTGGTTCTTTGCAGCATATGCGAGGACGGATTTAATGACAATACAAACAAAATAACCGAAAGACTCTCCCCTTGATATATTACTTTCACAATCTTTATCAGGTCTCTAGTGATGGTTTCATTTTTTCCATAGAGGTGGAGCTTGGTATACCATGACTCAGTTAGATTCTTGGTGGCTGTAATCAGGTGGTCTGGAACTTTTGCAAGTTTCAAGGCATAAAGTAGCCATTTATGTGGCATCGAGTCGTATGCTTTCTTGTAGTCAAGCCATACTGTGTAAAGATTGCATCACATTGATTTAACTTCCTTCAGTATATTTTTATTTATCAATAGTTGTTCTGTTGTGCCCCATACTCCTCTCTTACCAGCAACCTGTTCCTGAGTGATTATTTGATTTCTTTCGGCATGGTCGGTTAAGAATGTATTAATACAGCTTGTGTATAATTTATATTAAATGTTTAAACAAGCAATTGGTCTGTAACCTTTTGCAACATGGGTACCTCTATTTATTTTTGGGTAAAAGTATCTTCTTAGCACTGCTTAACCATGTTGGTAGAGGTTGGTCGTTATGCACCATGTTGTTGAATTGATAGGCAAGGGTATCTCTGTATCCAGTCAAATTCTTAAACCAGTAAGCTGTCATTTTGTCATGACCAGGTGATTTACTGACATTCATTTTTTTGATTGCTGTTTCCAGTGTCTATCTTGTGATGGTGTATGTTCTTGGTGCTGCTTGTGGACAATATAATTCTTCGATGTTTCTTAGCCATTGAGAGTCTTCATTGAAATCGCCTTTATCTTGCCATATTTTCTTCTAGAACTGTTCGACCTCATCTTTTTGGGGGGTATTCTTTGCTTAAATGGTTTGTCCCTTCATCAATCAGTAGAGTTTTTTTGGGATTGTCAAAGAATTGTCCGTTGATCTGCTTTCGCGAATGGAGTTTCTTTCGATATTTCAATCTTTCAGACTTGCTCTTAAGTTCTCGTTGTAGATAAGCGAGTTTCGTTTCTGAAATTTTCATTTTTGTACTTCCCAACTTTTTATGAAGTTTCATTCTTAGAGCTTGCTTGTGTTTGGTGAATTGGTTCTTATTTTTACATTGAATGACTACCCTGGTCTGTGCTATTAATTTCCGTACCCTTTCAATACTGTTTTTTTTAGATTCAATATCCATATTGGCCCTTGTCTCTTCCTTTGACCCACATATAACGCACAGTATAGACCCACCACTTCTTTTGTATACAGAATAGCATCCTCAGGAAGAGGACCAAGCTCCCTTACACATGAGAAAAATGATTGGTGTCATTAACATACAAAAAACTTTGAATGACTAATGGATTAAGAATGATGTCTAGAAAATGTGAAATGGCTTCAGTGGCTGTTAAACAGTTAGAAATGACAGGTCTACCAACTATACTACTTAAACTTTTGTGAATTGTAGGAGAAAGATAAAATCCTCTTGCTCTGCTGTCTGTAGGCTTCATAAACTTAACTAAATCATGACTAAGTTTACTGGCTTGTTCTTAACTTTCTAATGTCCTTGCGAGTAGGTAACACTGTGGGTTTGATTGTATTATAACTTTGTATTATGACTTTAATTCAATCAAACTCACAGTGTTAAAGTTCCTTATACTGCCAACATAAAGATTCAACAGATTTTGTCCCACAGTGGTATTACCACGGCAACAGCTTCTGTTAAGAAGTATGCTTTACTGACTGTTGGAGCTATTTAAAAACTCCTAATCTAACCAATATATTTATATGGATCTAGGTTAAATTTAAAGTACAATTACGGTAAAAAATAGGCAAGAAATATTACAGAAGTTTTTTTAAATTACATTCCTAAATTTGATTTCTAATTTTTCTTTCCGACTATCTAAATATGAATTTGATTGAGACAGCTTTTGTCACTACTTGTCCTTTGCCTTGTACTCAGATCACATTTTGTCATCTCGCTCTGCTACATGTCTGGGATTTCTGTTCTTCACAACAATCTCTTTCCACCTTTTCATACACTTCAGCTACTCTCAACTGTCTATAAGCTTCCAAAAAGTAATCCTCCCTAACCCATCAGACGTGATGCTCAATGGTACTAACATTACTAGTTTAGTACCATTTTATTTCAGTGAAAAGATATCTAAAGTACCAATGCAATGTAAGATTAAAAAAATAAAAATTTGATTTTTTCATTTCAGTGATATTTTAATGAAATGTTAACAGTTATGCTAGAGCCAGACCAAATATCAGAATTACTCAGGCTGTATTGGTTGAATTCCATTGGAGTGATTTATTGACAGATTTCCTTTTACGAAGCCCCAGTACTAGTTGAGCGATGCTAGAGCTGCCTTACCATATCTTTTGTTTTCTCTCAATGCCTGACGTCATTTAATATGTATTCATGGGATGGTGAACAATGGGCAGATCACTTAACAGTATTAGTTTGGCATTTTTAATATCATCCACATGTTTGTGAATGCCGAGCCTGATTTACGTAGTCGAAGCTATTTCCTCAAATGGTGTTACTGAATGTCTTCCAGATAATAAGAATGGGTTTTCTGCAAATTCATTTCAGATTTTTTTTGTGAGAGTTCAGTGGAAAAAATTTGATATATTCTGCTATTCTATTTTATGATGAACAGAGTCGCAGCAAGTGGTTACCACTGGGGTGTATCTACAACTTTTTCACTCTTATGAGCTCACGGTCGCCTGACTCATGAGCAACGCCTTAGTTTGAAAACTTATGGTAGACCTTGTCCAAAAATGAACATGTATTTGTGAATAAACATGTCATGAACGTAAAATGAATGTGTATTCAAAATTTTCTTGGATTTCTGGCAATGACGACAAGAACACATATTTTTGCTAGCCTTGCCTGGGTATGGGTGACTTATAAAACGTGAGAAAAATTAAAACATATATTCTGAAGCGATTCAGTGTTATTAGTTTGGATTAGTCTCATCTAAAAGCCACATCTGACAGAGGAGCTGAATATACTTCTAAAACGGTCTGCGGTACTAGAACCACACTTCTAGTAATGCAAAAGCATCAGGGGCTTAGGAATGGAGGCCATGGCTGTCTCACTTCCTTTCCTCAGACATTCCAGGGCTTTGAAGGCCGTTAACTGCAATGTACCTTCCTGCTCAGCCTATGGGTAGACTTGATGTGCATTTTGAAAGAAAGCTGTTTGTAAGAAACCGACTAAAGCAGGCTCTTGAATCTTTTACTAGTAGAGAATATATAGCATAAGATGCTTTCTACAGATTACCCTTTATTTAGTAGTTGAATTGAAACAGAATTTAAATATAAAACAAATCTGTCTGTTGAGGTCTTTAAGCCCTGGATCAAGACAGTCACATTTTTTGTGCTATTAACTTGGTGCGTAGCTACAGTGAGTTGAGGGGCTTTGAGAACTCTGTGAAAAAATCTCGCATAAAAAGCAAGGAGTTTTGGCCATGTACTAGGGGCATTTTGTCCACAAATTTTCAAACTTCTAAACAGCACAATGATTGCATGCCAACTTTGGAATTTGTCTTTGAACCCCACTCCCCCTACATTAAACATGATAGCTAGTGGTACCCTGATCTTTAGGTACCGTAAATATAGAAAATTAAATAAGATATGGTAATTATAGGGGTCTATGAGGGGCAATTGCCCCTCTCCCACTAGCAATGTATATCATTTTGCAGTTGAACAATGTGGTCCATTTGGCAAATCATGATAGCATAAATCCAGTGGAATGTTTGCACACTGACTTATGTGTGGTGAATATTTTGTTGTTTAGAGACTGAGGAAACAAATGAGGTTACATAGAGAGTGCAAGGGGTGGGTCTGGTAATGGCGAAAAGGAGCGTTAACGACTCCATATATTATGAATGTTTTTTGGCAATTCTAGGGTTGCTGCTCATATAAGCAGTTAGAACTTGGCACTTTAAAATATAAAAAACCTTTGAAAAACATTCCATCTAGCACCTGTATTACTTTGATTCTTGTTATATTCTTCTACTTCAATTCATCCTGGAATTATTTAAGGTTTTTTAAAATCTGACCAGACCAAGTTTTCAAAAACTAGTACCAATCTTTTCCTAGTGCCAGCCACTCCTGTAACCCATACCACTAAAGCTGTCTGTAACTTTACTGCCCTTTTGAAGAAGATAATGATCACAGCTAGAGGTCACTGTCTCATAGGAGCTATAAAATTACATATGGGACAGAGAAGAAAATAAAAAGATACTAAAAATAAAGGTGTGTAAAGCATCTACAGGAAAACACAAATGGACAAATAGGTATATGTAGAAAGACAATGGCCTTATCTGACTCATATTCAGACCAATTTGCAGAAAAAATTAATATGAAACGAAAAAAACTTCCCCTCGTTTGATCAGTACCTGTTAGCTTATCAATGAATTTAATACCGACATATTGAAGAAAGCCTTATCGACAATGTTAATCAAAAACTGTTGAAAAGCTCCATTTTAAGTACCATGGATCCCACATCAAAATTCCTACAACAAGCATTATAATTATTAAATCTTATTCTAAAAGGCATACATGTACTACCCACATACTGAACACCACAAACATTGTACTCAAACAAGTACACTGCATTGGACCAAGCACAAATGAGTAGTTGATTTTGTATTCTTTAGATGTGACACTAGAGTTAAAACTATTACCACTACCAATGTATCTACAAATCTAGACTTTCTACAACATGACATATCTCTGTGAGCAGACTAACTTTCACTAGTGACCCCAGCTTTAACCAACATATCCTTAAGATTTTTACATCTTCTAAAGGAAATTACAAACAGTTCAGTAATTCCTTATCTACGTTACTTGGCATGGGCAATCTACCAGGAGGGCTTTTTATGCATACTTGATGTTGTAAGACTTTATTCTAGCATTCCACATGGAAAGAGCCTTGAAGCAATCAGGAAGGCACTAATTTCCTGGCATGCTTTGAAAGCTAAAATTGCCTATTTCCTAATTGCCTAGTTTAGTTAAGAACTTCAGCGTGCTACTGAGTCACGTTTAATGAAATGCTCTTTTAAAAAGATGGCCTAATACTGCATTAACCCACAAATAGTGTAAACATGTGTTCATACAACTCTAGTTCTTTGTTTTCATCACATCTTCTTGCCTAATCTATATGATGATTTTGGAGACAGACAAATGTTGTCCTAGAGGTCATTCATTTGTTTGCATGCCTCTTAACAAACTCTGTCAGTTAAAGTAAAGCAACTACGAGAGATTTTCACAAATAAGCATGTCTCATCTGCCTTCTTCTTTGCATGCCAGGGAATGGCAAAATCAGAAAAAAGTAAGCAAGCTATGGAACCATGATGAATGTTGGAAATCAACTGATGAAAGAAAAAATAGGGATAAATGCCATAATATAACAGAATATAAGAAAGCATTAAAAAGAGTAAAGAAAGTCCAAAGGAACTTAAAAATAAAATAGATAAAGAACTTCATGGAAGAAGCAATAGTAAAGTAGAAAATAGGAGTGGCTGGGAGGCCAAAAAGTAGGTATTAGTCCCTCCCTCAACAAAAACCCCAACTTAATTTTCAGCATTTCAAAGCCTCAGTATTCTTATTATTTTACAAAGTGTGTAGTAATGCTTGAGATGCAAAGTGATAACTGAAAGTTTTCATTTGGAAAATTCAGACGCAAATGGGTCCAGATCTACTGTGTTAAGTGATACTATTAAATGACCATACCAGCAATATCTACTCAACTAATTATTGCAATGGTACATGTAGGGATATTCTTAAGTCTCAGTAAGTAATCAAGAACAATGAAATTGCCTGTTGCTTTCCTTGTTATGAACCTATTAAATTGCTAAAAGGGTGAAGGGGGAGAGAAATGCTTACAATATAATTATGCCAGTAACTGAATCCACAATGCATGATGCCTAACACTTAGCAATGCTACTTTATAATGCCTGTAGATCTTGGCTAGGGCTATTCCAGTACCCCCTGTTAAAAACCACTAAGTATGGCTAAAAATAACGCATTTATTTGTTTTGCTATTACTTACCTGGCAATAGTTTTTCTGATAACCAAAGAACTAATCATATCTTTATACTATTTAGCTGTAGTCATAGACTAATTATCAGTCAATTTATGTGTCTTCCTTCAGAATTTTACTGGAATTTACTAAAAGACTGCAGTAAACATAATTTGTTGTATTCCCAAGTAACTTTACATGACATCTCCATCAAATTGTAGATAGTTCATATATAAATGAGATTATCTTCTCTGTCAATTCATTTAAAATTACAAGATACTCAAGTTAGTTGAAGAGATTTGCTCTCCGTGAATTCAGATTTCTTCTGATGAGATGTTCCTTGCTGTCGTTGTTTTTGATTTGCACAAAACGTGTGATGTATGCGGGAGTGCTGGACTGGGTGTCAAAAGTGGAAGGCTCCAGAAGGATGTGGGAGACTTCGTAGATCTTTTGTTGGCAACATCTAAGATTTCTGTGTATTGGTATTGAATTTGACAGAGCAACAGAGCAAAAGATTGCATTAAACATAATTTAAGTAATGCTGCTTTTATTGTTAACGTCATTTCGGAAGCTTTGATTTAAAAAATATGAATAAAAATTTCCTTAACAACGTAAATACCATCCTATGAAGGTTAAGTTTACGCGGAGTTTATCCCAGGGCATAATAACTTTAAAGGCCTATCTTATTTGACAAAAGCCAATCATCTCAGGAACTTCCCAAGCTGCAAAATCTTGGGGCCAGTCTGGACTGCGGAGTCCAACAGAGATCTCTGGTGTGCAAGAGCAAAATTTCAAGTTTACGATTGTGCACAATGGTGTAAGCGTGCACTTAAAAACTTTTGTTTTTCTCGCTAGGGAAATCGGTTCACAAATGCTCGGTTTAATGTAGCAGTACTTTCCATGCATGTGTGTTAACTCTTTGTGAGAAAAAAATATCTTTTACCCTAAAGGTACAATCAGCAATTAAATACACCACGTAAATGTGATAAACCAAACACACAGCAATGTAGCATGAACACTGATGATTTCCGACTTAACCTTATGAAAAACAGGCTCAGTTCACACTTCGATGGTGAAGAAGGGCAGTACAGACTACTGCCTTTATTATACTCATTCAAGACTTCTTTAGGCCTAAAGCCCTGCGGGTGCAGTAAAACAGAACAGCGAATGAGAATTAAGACGCTAATACAGAAAAATCCTCACGATCATAAGGCTAGGCGTGATTCATGCTTCGATGTGGGTCAGCGCTTATGAAAATGTGGCTTTCTGTTCTTAAACAGGCAATTTCGTCACAAATAACACAAGTAAAGTTCTGACTAGCAATTTTGAATAACTTACCAATAGTGTTGTGCAAACAACCACCATGGAACTTTCAATGTCAACTTTCATGCCAAGTTGACACGGAAGAACGTATTATTTCTCACTTTGCTTGTGTAGTCTCAACCCCATGATTTCCAAGGAACAACAGTCAACAAAGAAGAATGTCGAGCTTAACAGGAAGTAATCGTCCATTGGCTCCGCCATTTTCCTTAGTGACTCCCATAACAACCAATTGAATTGACAGAGAAGCGAGGGCAACAATATGGAATTGGTGACTTCTATCTGTTCAACACTCATACCAGGGCCAGATTTGATATACGCCAGTTTTCAAACAGAGCATTCATTTTCACAAAATACGCCAGTGACGCACTGGATAAGGGATGTCCGCTGGTGTCAATGACCTCGATTTTCTTCTGATGAGTCAAAAGCCACTTGACTTGGATATGTATAGATTTGAGGCACCTTCTTCTTTGTAATCGTTCATGTTAACTTACACTGTCTTAAACGAATATTTACATTTTTAACACAAAAATCGCCTTGTCATTTTGAGGTCATATATGCAATGTCGATTTTCTTTCGATAGACATTTTTGGTTCTCCTTAACAACCGAGCATAGCAACAAGTTGAAGGGCCAAAGGAAGCCGATCGCGGCATTAAGACTTTAAGTTGTGATGCGAGGGAAAGTTAGTTTCTGCTAAGTTTATATGTTATTCTGCTTTGAAATGTCAAAAGGCTGTACTGCCGATCGATGCTGCAAATATGGATTAATGGGGAAGGTTTTAAGCCTCTGTATAAAGTCTCTTTGCCTTGGACACTTGGCATGGGTTTAGATACAGGGTCAAAAGAGAAGTCTTTTTATGAGAAGTCGGCACCCATAAGTTTCTCTAAATATCTTCCCTTTGCTTCCCCCAACTCAATAATGTATTCAGATGATATTTTGCAACGTACAAGGCCTTGCTAAAATAAATTCCTTGCAAATTATATACAATATGTCTAATTGTTTGTCTTGCCTGCTGTTTGTATTTACAAGTCAAAAGCTTGGGTTATTCTTTGCTGTGATCAAGATCTCATGACAAACGATTCTAAGTACCTGGACTAAAATTGTTAGTTGTGTGGCTTTCATTTTGAAGATTGCATGCTCCGAAATATATGTAAAACCCTTAATTGTTTTCCTTGGCCTTTTCTCGTACTGACACTAAGTTATGCTCTTATGTATTGATAATTTATTATTTGAACAATATAGATTATTGCCTTATCTTGATGTTTTGGTGGAAAAAACCCACACTAATTTGTTAAGTAATTTGTTAGCTAATTTGTTCTACTTCCACTTGATGTTATGCTGTAGATATCATAATTATTGTAATGAAGCATTTTGTCGAAGGGTTATGAGCTGCTTATTTTTGTCTTGATTGCAAAAAAAATTTATTACTGTGACATAAGAAATGAACAGTAATAATTACCTTGTATAATGTTTTTTGTATCCCAGGATCACACTTAAGGTTGACTTCCCATTTTCGAAGAGTACGTATGGCACGTAGTGGGATAAGATGCTTGCTTTGTATGCCTTCTTTGGCATTGCCCGTAGGAGTAAGCCATTAATGGCATTATGTCGTCCTCGCTCCATGATTTGGCCATTTCCCCAGAAGAAAGTTGACTTGAGCTTGTGTAAAATGTTGTATCAAACGTACTTTTTAATGTTTTTTTTGCAGTTAAGCAATGTTTTTCTTTGCGCAAGGCACCAGTCACCTTTTTCTGGGCTTGTGTAATATTCCAAAGCCTCTTTATTTCAACTTCTGCTGACTTTGAAAGTTCCCTGCTCTACAGGATATGTCCTTGCTTTCTCTGGAGAGGTAAGAAAAGTACAGGTAAAAGTATTTGAGGAGCTCATATTGTGAAAGATTATTTACACATTGATATTTATGAGTATGTCTACTAGAAATATAGAGTGCGTTGAGAAAAACAAGTTACGCTGTGAACAAACAAGGTAGTCATACCTCCTTTCACACGAAGTGTGAATCTGCATTGTTGCTACTCCATATTATTGGTTTTATACAAAACTCATTTCATTGCAATTTCTATGTGACTAAAACTTGTTTAAGCATGTTTTTCACTTGTTGTGTTAGTTGAGTTGTAACGGTGAATTTTCTGTATGCAGTTTTGTACAAAACTTCTTGTTCTATCAGTATGAGCTCTGTGCATCAATTCTTAACAGAGTAAAATATTGACATATTTGAGAAACTTTGAAAAAAAGAAAAAAGCCCACAGTTGAACTTTTAAGAACCCCCTAGAACCTTGTTATCTTAAACTAACTAATCACTTTTCTAACCCTTTCTAGAATATTGCAAATGGTACTTTTATGTCACTTTGGCCTGTTTATGCATATCCTATAATGTTGTAAGAGACATTTGTAATAAATATGATGCTAGTGCACGACAATGGAGATGTATATTGTTGATGATTAAATATGCTTACTAAGGGTTAGTATAAACTGTTGTGCTTTCTCCTATTAAAACCCTGTGCAACAGTAATGCCATGATTTCTTAGAGTCGTCTAAATTATTTGCATAGGAGCCTGTGAGCTTCGGAAGTTGCAGTCCCTTCAAGGTGGGAAAATTGTTAAAATTTCTGGCCATTCAAAATTTGGGCAATGTTTGTAAGGAATATTTGGGCATCCTAATTTACTTGAACACTTTAACAGGCCCAACAATACTAGATTCAGTGTAAGGGTTAGGCAAAGATGTCATCCTTTATTATTTGGAAGCAAAATGTTTTATATTTCAAACCTCTCTATGCACATGAACTGGATATACAGATACAATTGAAGTTTATAGATCAGTTTAAAGGCGTAAATTAAGCATGTTAATCAAATCCATAAATTTGTTGAAAAGCCATGAAATTATCCAAATAGAAATTAAATTCGTCAACTGACGTCCGATGGAACAAAATTTTAACACGACTTTTGCTTCCTACGTGTTAAATAGTAAACCAGGGTTACATTGCTGCCCTAAAATTTTCCTAAGCCAAAAAGTGAGTGTGACCCTCTTAGCCCGCTGTCCCTGGTGATGTAAGAATAGAAAGGTGCTAAAGTGAGCAATGAGACTAATATAATACTGGTAAAGTATAAGAAACTGTTAAATTTCAACTTAAATTTTGCAAAACGAGTGAAGGGACATATCTGTCGAGTTTTACCTAAAATCAATGCTGACCAATGTTGATTCAGAGACAACACAATCTGCTTTAATATGGCAATTATTCCTTGTCAATTTAAGACTTGGAATAGCTAAGAAGCAATGTCTTTGGCTTTTTCTCCGTGGAAGACAAAGCAATTCATGCTCCAGGTCCCATTCTTAATCAGTCCCTTCAAAATGGGGACTACAAAACCCACCTCGTCCATATACACCGCTTCTTACTGAGTCTCGTTTCCATTTTCACCAATAATCGAGACAATAGAAAAATTGGAATGAATCAAAGGAACCGACAGAAGTGAATCTTCTGGTCGATCTTTATTCTGTGATTGTGACCACCGGAGATTCGAATGCGAGCTTCACGACTGCAAATCCGACGTCTTTGTTACTCAGCTAAAAGCGTTCGCAAGCTTACATAAGCAGCCAAAAAGTGTACATAAACCATAGAGATACAATAAACACTAGAGGGCGAACTTCAAAAAGAGATTGCAGCCTCGGTGGTCATATTGTTTACACGGCATAAAAGTCGTCAATTTGGACGTTTCCTGTAAACTTCTGGTCGTAGAGTCACTGCTCTATCAGTGCTGTTGTAGTTCCAAAATGGATTAACGGGTAATTTTTTCCTTTTGTCACCATACCGTAAGACATGGTAATTTCCTGCTCTCCATACAACTGCCAGGAATGGCAAAAATGCCCCAAACAGTGTAGACATTAGTCAGGATAATGTTGAAGGTCACAAACTTCAGAATTTGATGAAAATCGATGCGAGATCAAAGAAAGTTGATGTTGCTGGGATGCATTGGCCTATCTCATTCCATCGGTTAGTCCTTAGCTGTACATCGTTTAGTTTTTAGCTGTACATCGGTTAGTTCTTAGCTGTACATCGTTTAGTTTTTAGCTGTACATCGGTTAGTTCTTAGCTGTACATCGGTTAGTTCTTAACAATATATCGCTTAGTTTTTAAATGTACATCGATTAGTTCTTAGCTGTATATCGCTTAGTTTTTAGCTGTGCATCGGTTAGTTCTTAGCTGTAGAATGTTCATACCAGTATGATTAGTTCTGATTCTAGATTTATGGAATATTTCTTTGAACCAAAAATGTGTAGTTATATAAAATAATGCTAAGGAACTAGACCGTATGTTGTTAACCCTGCCTTTGGGCTGTAAAATTTTAACTTAACCTGGTTCATTGGATATTTACTAGCAGGGTTGAGAGGTTATCTCTGGACTAGTGTCAACATTTTCAAAGTCATTCTTATCAATGCTCTATAGTAGCCCACGTGCTAGTACAGGCAGCAAAATAATTTTC
>JANTCA010001086.1:0-12239 GCA_024741275.1 Chironex yamaguchii
TTCTAGCATAAACTTCCACTTTCCAGACAGAAAATCTGAGAAAGGTTCACCCTTAAGTTGCAAACAAAAAGACGTAAAAATCACAAGTTCTCAATGATCTGGATTGTTTTAACTTGCTCACAAGTGTGTTTCACAGACTATTACAAAACTTCATTGATTTTGAGAACGAGATATATATGGCTCAATAGCAGTCAATTTTTTTTCTTGTTAAGCATATTTCAAGCGCTGTCCCAGATCAATAGACAACAAGGAGTCCTTTTAAGTCCACGTAAGACTACAAAAATACTCACGATTCAATAAAAAATTATACTAGAAAACAATTACAAACTGTTAGTTACCCTGTTTTCCATGATAAAACGAGGATCAACACAAATGGGTTTGGGAAATATTTTAAAATGGCGTAAATATGAACACTAGGTGACAGGGATTCATTTGTACCGATAATTCATCAATTATTTCGGGGAAAGAGTACGGATACTTACAATAGAATTTCCTAATGTTATGAATGTTACCAAATCAATTGTTTACAAGATCATTTGGCATTACATTTAGTACGTGTAGTGCATATAGTTTCATGATCAGTGCTTTCTTTTTATGAGTAGTGGTAATATCCTGTTTTATACTTGAATTATATGTCCAAAGCATGTTTAATTACTTACGAGTGTAGATACAAGGCAAATCCTCCATTTTTCCGACAGTAGAGAGAGTTTTGCGCCCGGTGATTTTATCAACGCACCAGCATTTCTGCCGGGAATCATCGTCCTGGCATTGAACGGTATAAAATTCTTTATTGCTGTCACATGTTGGGGAGTATGAAGATGGTGGTCTCGGATCCCTTGCTAGTTTCTGAGCCATAATACACTTGGGAGTGTTTGCTGAAACCGCAAATACAACAGATCAGCAAATTTAGTAATATCGTTGTGAAGGATACTTAGAGCCTGTTTATGTAAGGTGAGATGCCCCAGCTAAGTAAACCGCCTCACTCTGGTGGGATCGATTTATCTTGTGTTAACATGAACGAATTCCACCCCTCTAAGGTTGGATAGTCTATTCTTCGCGTTTAGAGAACAAGATTATCGACGTTTTGGCGTCAAGATCATATTGTCACTCATTGTCGATTCAGTGATCAAAAAATGATTTGGCGCCAAAATTGTTTACACATGCGTATAAAGGTAGTTTCGAGCCAAACTAAGTGAACCAGCCTACCTGATCGCATCCACCTGGCTAATTCTTATCCCACCTGACGCGGATCCCAGCAACGTTTCTCATAGGACTCACCTAAGTGGGCTGGCCCACTGTTTATGCAAACGAAAAGATAAGTCTGTATAAAATTACTAAGAATACGCATATCTTACCTAAGTCACCTAGCACACCTTATGTAAACAGGCCCTTAGCAAACGTGATAAAAACTTTTGCGCTGATTTTCTGTAGTATTTGTCTCTTTGTTCTCTTCTATAAAATCAGTGCCTTACGATTCTATATGATAAACTAGTCATTACATTCTTCATCAAAAATATAATAATGCATTGTGACAGGAACTGCTCGTCAGCATCAAGATTAATACCTTGGGCAACATATTGTATTAAGTTATCTTTTAACCGGTTAAAAGGCACGTTAAACATGCAGCAGACTAGAATGTGAACAATATGATACACAGATGAGGATGGCATGATTTGGAATTGTTTTTGCAACAATTCCCAACAAGACCCTGAAGGCTGAGAAAATCTACAGTTAAAGTTAGATCATCTGCAGGCCTCTTCAATATTTTCATCTAGGCCAAAATGAAATTAAGAAACGAAGTACACGTACTGCGACGATAAACATATTGTATATCACGATGAGAACACTCCAATAAGAAGGTCATAATCATATATTAACGTTTCGGAGACATACCATTCTTCATCATCAGAAATTTTTTTTTAAAAAAAATCATCAGAAATTACTGTTGCAGTAAGTTATCCAGGTATTTATTTATAACAGAATACAATAAACAAGAATGTCAAAAGAACAAGAATGTGGAAAGCACAAGAGTGTGGGGTATAATCAACAAACAAACAAAGCTAAACAGAAAACTAACAACAAAGAGGAAATAAACGCAAACAAAAAACAAAAAAAAACAAACAAAAAAGAAGGGCCTAAGGGTATCTGATCAAAAAAGAACTAAAGTGGATAGAGGACTGCTGGAGGTGGTCGCGTAAAATAAGTAAGCTTTCATGAATAAGTAAGTCGAAGTCGTTGGGAGCTCTATCCATCACAGAGAAATCTTCCAATGATGCTAAGTTTCCAGTTTCATTAATGTGGTCTAAGATGGCTGAGTCTAAAATGAAGGACTAAAATGGAACTAAAAGAACTAAAATATGGTCTGAATTGGAATCATTACTTTAATATGGTTCATTAGTTCTTAGCAATTGAATGTCATCAACACGAGCGACCCAATAATATGCAGATTTCTGCAAATATAATTGCATTTGGAAGCCTTGTCCAGTGATGCAATCAGCAAATCTTGACATCCCAAAATTTACCTATGAAGAAACAATGGAAACGCAGTGGTCAGAGCATCCTGTCTGAATTGTAGACTGTTGTATATTTGGTTCCCACCCTGGACGTATGGTTTGCATTTTAGAGTTTGGGTAGCTACAGTCTCATATCTACACAAATCAAACATCAGCCTTACCTGCTGCAAGGGGATCTCGAACTACTTCGACCTTGAATTTTGAGTTGTTTTTCATCGAATTTGAAGCAACGCAAACATAAATCCCAAAATCATACTGAAGGTAAGGAGTTAGATTCAGAGTAATAGATTGTGCTGCTTTGTCTCGAGATACCCAAACCGTACAATTCTTGCACGTGCTGTCGCCAGTGACTTCGACATCATTGTGAATCCATACAGGTTCTTTAGTTACTTCATCTTTTACGGTGCATGTTATATTAATTTGTTGGCCAACATCGACACTGTATCTTTGTATTCCGTAACTCACATGTACAAATGTTATCAACCCTATATAAAACGAATAGTGAAGGTATCTTAAGTATGCTATCTCAAAAATTCTCCTATCTGTTGAAAAACGAGACAAATCTGCTAAACAAGTTATAATTTATCTTCAAATAAAACGATACCTCAGCAAGAATAGTAAAGAATAATTGTCTTCCTAGAGTTGGATAAGGGACGTTGATGGAAGCTACGTCGACTTTTCTACTATTTCATCTTAAGGTATACAAATATTTAAACTGAAGACTTTTAGTTGCAGAAAAATAATTTGAAGATTAGACAATGGAAATTGTTATATCTGCTTTCAGGTTGCGCAAGTATAAAACTTGCAAAAATATAGTAACGTAGTATCAAAACCAGTAAATATTAAATAATATTTTCGCCCTCTAGAGTGACGATGATTGAGTGAAATGTCTCTTAAAATTCCATGAATTACCGATATAAAACAGCAGTTACCACAATAAAAGGACCTTTGGATGTGTCACAACTATACATCTCTGCAGACTGCTACAAATGGTAATGATGTTTACATTATTTCCTATCTGCAACTCTATTCCATGATGAACACATCTAATGTAGGATAATCAGCAAGAATATTTTGCAAAAATCATTTGAACTTGTTGCTCCCCTTATGTCCTGATCTTAGAGTTAGGTAACAGCTACTGCTTCCAGCCCATATCAGACTTTACGTGGATTAGCACACATAAGAATACTGTATCTACTTTGTACATCATTATTTGACAATATTAACTATGGATTTTACATAAAAAACCATCAACAGAACTCAAGTACTGCAAGCTGTGAAAATCTAAGCAACCATGCTTGCTTACTTCCTCAGCCAATACTTGACAGCCAATACTTGACACATATTCACTTTTATTTTAAAGGGTAACAAGAGTTATAGAAAGCAGTACAACGCTTTGTGTCATAATTTATACACACATCGTTTCAATGGTAACAAAGAACTTAAATAAGAAAATTCGATTACCAACAGCCCAGAAAAAATTATAAACTGCTAATCCTTTTGCATAGGTTTTTACAAGAATATGGGCACTGTTAAACAGAAAATAAACAAACTGTACTTCCGACATCACTTTCCTTGGATTCGTAGTTTCCTTCAAGGCTACCTAGTTACGTCCCTACACCCTACACCCTCCAATCTGGTGCTCTCAACTGCGACCACCAATGTTGTTTTCAGCCATCGGTCGCCATAATTACCCCCGAAGTGATGTAAAGCAGTTTGTCACTGATGACGACTACTTTCCTGTATCAGAAGAACTGCCAGTCAACTTAGAGCAGACAAGACAACCAAAGTAATACTAATGATCACCAATATGAAGAGTTTTGAAACAGTCACTTATTTAAAACTCTTTAAATTGCAAAACAATCCGAATGCTAATAATATTTCTCAGACAATTGACCAAATTCAATGTAAATCCTAACATGTAAAAAGCGAGTGTCTACGCTAGTATTAAAAAGTGCTTTGAATAAATGATCAAAAGCACAAATGTGCAAAAGCATTAATTTGCATTCTATTGCATTTGTTATTTTCTCGCGTAAGTGTTTTGTCTTTTAAAATGCGTTAAATGAAAAAACTTTTTATTTCTACGAAAAAGATGGTTTTGATTACATACTTGTACAAGTTCACATCTCCGTCTGCGAAAATAACTTTTCCTACTAAGACCGTCTCTAATAAGTCCGAATGGGGTCAGTCTCAAAGGTGGTCCTAGTAGTGAGAGTCTTCAGTACTTTCTTCCGTGTTCCACGTGAATAACCAAACACACGATGACAAGTAACATTTTATACATTTACGTCACCACGATATCCCAGTTACTCATATTACTTAGGTTTTGACACAGAATCTAGAACTCGTATTTTAACACATAGTTTGTCTGGCTTTATGCGTACGTTAACATTTAAAGTTACAAATTATCTCCACTTATATATTTTCCTTCATTTCATTTCACTTCAGCTTCATTTGACAGTCCGTGGTTTTTTAATTATAGCTCAGTAGAAGAGCGTATGCTTTTACACTTAAAAGACCATATCTCCAAATATCATAGATGAAATTTGTCAAGGAGGAATTTGAGAAATATCATGATTTGTGGGCATTAAGTACGTATTCAGATTCCTCATCTGAAATTAAAATGCTGGGGTTTCGGGAAAAAGATTATAAATGAAATGCCAGTAACTACCTTACCGATAAGCGAAACAGTATAATTGGATGGAACGTTTTATGCATTCCCTCTAATTGGCCCAGTAGAACCAACTAACAAAGAAAGAACTAATTAGAATAGAGACAAAGGACAAAAATAAAAAATAAGTGTAAATAAACAGAAACAATGCAAACGTAGAAAGGAGGAAATACGAAAGAATGAAAAAATGAATGAAGTGAAAAAAGGGAGTGTTTCCAAGGTCCCGATACTGCTGTTAAATGATTCTAATTTCAGTACGAAAGGGACATTGCATACCGAATTCTCATTATTAGGCATAAAAGTCTGTCTTGGACGGGTCTTGTCCATAAAGGACAGTGCAATGGAAAGTTCCATACTTGTACAACGCTTAAAAGTTGTTTTAATTAATAGACTTATCCAAAAGGCTTTCAGTCTGGCACTGATCACATAGATTTATCGGAATGAAAATACTAGAAGATACGTGTTATGGAATTCATAGGTAACCATGCGTTCTTCACTTAATATATTACTCTTTTTTCACTTTTGAAATAGTAGGCTTGTTTCTTAGTTATTGATCAATTTCGATCCATATTTACAGTACAAATCGGTGATCCATGTGATCAGTGTCAGACAAATTAAACATCGGTGATCCATGTGATCAGTGTCAGACAAACCGCTTTTTAGATGAGTCTATTAATAAAAACTATTACGAAGATTAAACAACTCGTTGTTTACATATCCCAAATGATTTGCTGATCTACTAGGAGAAAGAAAAGGCTTCTTAGAGTTTGTCTTTTCTGCTTATCACGAAAACACTGCTTTATGCGCTATCTTTACAATGATTAAACATTGTCGTAACTATAGCCTTAGATAATTCCTGGCTACTTTGCCATCCTTCAAAAGCTACCTTCCCAATATAAAAACCCACCAAAATGGAGCTTTAGAAAACTGGAAGCCCACGGGGTCAAGCATGTCTCTAGTATTTGGGGCTCAAAAGTTTTCAAAGTTATCTGTGCTGTGCTGAAAAGCATTTTGGAAAATGGTGTATAGATATAAGTAAGACGAAAAGTGACCGTATCAATTATGGATTCATTGTTTTCTTAATGAACTCGTTAGGGTTGTCCTTGTTAAACAGAGGAAAATCTAATTTTCATAAGAATTTGCGCACTGCCTTTTCAATACACATCAATTAATTTCGGCATCAGCAACTTCTCTTAAACAATTTGACATGGAAACGATAATTAATTTTCTTTCGTGGCCTTGCAAACAAGACAATACATGATAAGTCTTCACTTCACAAAAAGTTCAGTAAAATGGAGACACGCAAATTCGTGTAAGACGCGACTTTTGACACAAGTGCAATCAAGAAGTGTATCTAACAGAGAATCCTGCCAAAACTGAGCCATGAGAACGTAAGCTTTTAGTTTGATAATGATGGGTTTCGCTTACAAAATCATACATTTTATTTGTGGCCATGGTGTTGCAGTAGTCTGTCACTAGTAGCTACAACAATAGATATTTTGACTTCAAAGTTTTAAAACATATGCAAATACAGTTTCAGACAGAGCTCTTTTAGACAAAACGTTTAATTTGTCGTTTTTCTCATTGTAAGTTACCTTTCTTTGAAGCAATTCTAATAGTTGTTTTTCAACCTGGCTAATCCTCTACATCGATCGAAATAAAATTGAACACTTCAAGGCAGAAAAACTGTGACCTGGAAAACTGAAGAATTCAAATCTCCTGCAACACAGTTTACCGTGTCCCATTGGAATTTTGACAGGATTTATGCATTGTGCAAGTGCGGAAAAATTAATGGCTTTATGAAGATTGTGTAATATCATGATCAGATGCGTCAAAAAACTAAATTTGCTTGAGATAGTCATGTTTAAACCCACACAAAATTTCTAACCGAAAATAATATTCCCACAATGCGTCATACTTGCTAAATATGCATTAAATGAAGCTGTCTAGAACTTGCAAGAATATACAACCCTAAAGCAGGGATTAAAAAGTACCGTTTAAAAATGATTAAAGTGTGTATTGCCATGAAAACTGCAACATTGCAATAAAAACATACTTTAGAACTTTCTTCATCTTTTTCCATCTAACACTCCTCAGACTGTGAATCGCCAGAAAGGAAAGTATAGATATATTGCAAGCTATGTAAGAATTATGGATTGAAACTAGCCAATCATAAAAAACACAGAAAAAGACAAAGAGAAGATGAAAATAAAGCATTATTGGAAGAGTCCAAGTGACAAAACGAAGTATTTCTACCTACGGAGTCCTGGTTTTAATATAGATAAACTACAATGCACTTAGACGGAAGGAGGATCTAGTTATGCTAATTACCCGAAAAGTTTCATCCATGTACATTTTGGCAAATTTTGTATTTTCTAATAAATGTTGTCGGAATAAAGATTTACCTGTTTAATCTGTCTGTCATGTAATCACCCTTCCATTAGCAATATTGATTTATTCAAATGAAAATGAAATGCCTTCTGTTCTGTGCATGATTAAAAAAAGTTTTAGAAAAAGGGAGATAATGCTAAGGAAAAAGTTGTTTTTTCATTCTGTTTTTTCATTGTTTTTTCTTTTTGTCGTTCTTTATTCACAGAAAAACGTGTCTTTGCCACCACAGGCTGGACATCAAAGAGTCGGTTGAAAGTGACTCAACTTGGTCTAAAATTGATATGAAAAAGCCGATTGAAAGTTTTCTGCTAGGTCATTAAAATTTCATGTGGTTAAATATTTCTGGTTAAATACAATTTAAACTAGGTTTTTTTCTAACCGATAAGGTATCCGTTCTACAAAAATCCCATTAGTGGGAGGTTTTTTGTCATGTTTTGAGACAACAATATTATCTTCCTTCCATAATGAATGTCAATTTATCCTGTTATTTTTAATTAACTAAATCCTGCCTATGTAACTCATCTAACAGTAGACTCGGACTCCCTTGTTTCTCTGAGGCTTAATGAAAACTGGAATCGGCTTGGAAAAGCACATGGTACTGCACAATCCATTAAGTATTTTTGTTATACATAAAATTCACGAAGTTAATCATTTTGATCAAATTTTCATTTTGTGCTTAATTTTGTGTACCCTTAGCATACCCGTCAGTGTAAAATAAATGTCCGGACTTCAGAGCAAAAACTGTACAAAGTAAACTGTTTTTGCATTTCAAATAGCAATCTTGTTTCCTGCTGTCACAAAAATAATGTTGACGCCACCAAGTTTTCGCTTCCTTCCTTGTCAACTAATTTTCCCAAAACATCTATTTGTCAAAATATCTCTGTACTAGTTTCTTACGTTTTCTTTAAATAAATTTAAATAAAACAGATTTTTATTAATTTATTTCTGTTTGACCCTATTTGAATCTCGAAGAGGATTTGTTCATAAAATAATACCTACTGCTACGCGTAACTTTTCTTTCACTTACCTAGTGCCATGCAAATAGATAATGCTTGCTTTCTCCCAAATAAGGTAGCCATGATATAGATTTAATTCCAATAAATGCTTCCTTTCTTTCTTAAACAGCAGGACTCAAAATTATTCTACGAACAGCTTTTCTTAGGATCCTAACAGTTTCTACTTTGACGTCATAATTGCAGTTATCCATGGAGGTGTTTTTTATTTAGCTTGACGTCATACATTCTTCGATGGCAAGCAACCACGCGGAATCGTTTACTGCTGTATATAAAGCATCCGTGAGACGATATCGTCAAAAGCATCTGCGTATCATCCTTAGGCAAAAGTGATATACCAACATAATTGCAGAACAGATGATTATCTCAAGGAGTCCGTTTAATGGAGTGGCAGAGCACAAAATTGTCCCTGTCCTTAACCAATAACTGTCTCTGTTTAAAAATATGTCGAAGAAGGCATACCTGAATCGAAGAGATATAGCACTACTTTGACAAAAGGTTTCAAAAACTTTATTGTTCAACCAAATTAAAAGACATCAGTAATGACAATCTAATTTTTTTTGATTTAATGAAACTTGCAATTCGTAACATTACAGCTTCATTTGCTTTATAGATCCCAGATTACACCTGGAACCCATCGCAAGGACGAAGACTGAATAGCAACCTTGCAACAAAGTGGATGGAGTGCTTTCTTAATCAAAGGATTTTGTAGAATTTGTAATATAAAGATCTGAAACGTAACTATATTTACGGAAGCCTTTACAGACGATAAGTTCATCGCAAACTGACCGATGTGAGAGACCAATAAATGTGTGAGCTATCGACAACTGATACATGAGCAATGTCGTTTAGACACAGCAAAGTAATTTGCAATTTCAGTTAACTTCCAGACGTTAATAGCAATCCCTAGTAAAGGTAGTAATATGTAAAAAGGTATATACCAGGAATAAAATGCTGAAGTTCTGCAGGTGTCAATTATCAGAGTTATGCTTTAATTAAGCCACAGTTGATAGTGTGCAACATAACAGGTATGATTTGCTCCACAATGTGTTGGTTTTCATAATTCATAACCTTGATACTATCTATCTGAAAACTGTGGATATCTGAACCATAATGCTATAGTTTTAAGGTCATGTAAAACAAGGTACATCATTTGCAGAGTAACAAGAGCACCAACTCTGCAGTAAGAATCTTACTGCTTAAGGAAGGAATGATAATTATATTGATTGTAGTAAGCATAATTTCGATACATTAGAAAGGTTCTTCCGTAAGATTAATGTATCGAAATAAACTTTTTTTGTCACTTAGTTTACCTTATTATAATATATGCTCCTCCATGTGTTTTTATGTGTGTGTTATTGACGGCATTCTCAGGTTTGCACTGATAAATATACCTGCTATAATAAAATCAGACTGATGATACCAACGGGAGCAAGGAACTACCTCTCCACTTTTAGGAATAGTTATGTTTTCTCTTTGTCATTCTGTCATCACTCTTAGCTAACATGTTCTTATTTCTTTTCTGGTGGTAATCGAGTCTTCATTTCAGATGATGTTGATCATGAAAGACAATCAATAATTTTCACACTTTTATTGAATAACACTTTGCAAGGATATAAGCAAGGTTAATTACAGCAAGAACGAATTTAATTACGTTGAAACAAAAGATTTAAGTTCCCGAGGGAATGTCTAGCAAAGGTGTTTTTCAGGGGTTGAAAAGAAGACATTCCTTCAGCTAAATCATGTTTCGTCGAACATTATAATATTTGATGGTATCGACAAGAACCAAAATACCTCCGTAAATACTACTACAGATCCCAAAACGCTTTTTAATAAATTGATACGCATGGTTTGAAGAAGGATACAAGTGACAAGACAGCGTGCATGTTTGCTATCTTTTTTATGTAAACAGTCCGTCTTAAAGTGGACTCCCCATATCTTAATAGTGAAATCATTGAATCATTTGAAAGTTGTTGAAATCGAAATTGGAAGGTTAATGCATAGCAAAGACATAGTGGAAGTCCTCTTGGTGCATGTCTCTCAGAGTATCAAATGTCTTGTAAAATAAGTGGAAAACAAACTAACGATTAACTACATAACAATAGTTTATTAGTTAACATGATGTTCCTTTCTTTGAAGTTTATGCATTGTACTAAAATACTACATATACTTCTGCAATGGCGCCTTGTCTAATAAATCAACGATATTTCATTAGAGAACATATTTGTCTTTCTGTGTTGGTATCTCGAACCAGTATATATTTAGATTAAAAATCAAGCATGTTGTAGGCTTAAAGGGTTCGCATTGACTCAATCAAGTTTCCCAATAAATTGCTCTCGTGTCTTGGCTACACAAGAAACCATTCACGTATGATACGGACAATTATTGAAAATCCAAACATGGGCTTAGGGACCAAAGCTAATGGCCGATATTAGCGTTATTTCACGCGCAAGAATTTGTGCAATGGTGTGATTATCAATGTTTCTACTTTACGAGCAATGTTCGAACTAGGCGTAAGGTACAAGGGGCATACGCCCTATGTTTTGTAGAGTAACTTTTGCACGAATTTAATGCTGCCCAGGAGAAAATGCGATGGGAAGAAAGCTTTTATGAGTAGAATAGAAAGATTAGCTTGTTTAACCCTATACTGGAGTACACAGGGCATATCGCGACATCTTATGTGAGGGCCAGTACTTGGGGCGAATAAATGATAAAGAAATCGACGCACGCATGGTGCCAGACAGTGGTAATGAATAAGTTCGGGAAGTAATGTTCTAAACTCTGTTTGAATAGCACATGAAAAGAAGCTATATACTTTTTTTTAACGTGTTAAACTTGCAGTGATTGTCACTTGTAGTACTATGTAGGTCAAATCTAGGGAAAATTAGGAAAACAACACTATAACAACCCGAACTGCATTTTGGGCATCCGCTTAGGTGGTGTGATGCAACACTGTAAACAGGCTTTGCTTACAATGGTAGATAGGCAGTAATATGCAAGTAATGAAACTAGTCTGCTCTTTGACAGCTTGTTGTCAAAGTATCAACGAAGTGTGTGCTTTTGATTATGCGAATACTTACTTGTATGTATGGAAATGAATTACATATAATAATAATGAGAATAGTTCCATGTCTACGCTAGTGATTTAAAAGTTAGCTGGATAGGAAAGGTCGTTCTTATGCAAAATATCAGCTAAAGCATTTACTGAATCACCACAGATCTATAGGATCAAAAGTACATTGTGCCGAACTTCCCGTTTTCTAATTAGATTTTAACTCTGCAGTTGGTTGTCCTTTCACTGAACAAGTGAGTCGTGGTTCGGGAGTGATTACATTGAGTCATTTGCTCGCTTTTTCGGTTCCATACACAAAACAGTGACAAAGGTCTGTCATACCGACTGGAGAAATACCAATTTGCTCGAGCATGGGTGGAATGCCTTGGTGATCTCCTGTCACAACAAGGATTTCATTTATTCCCCAGTTGTAATTCAATTTCATGATAAAGTTCTGATCCACTGTATAACATCATTGATTTTAGCTAGACTTCATGCTTGGTTACAGGGATGCCCCAGGGGAGAAATGCTGGGGGGGGGGCTGTAATGTCAGAGTGCCGACAGTGAGTGAACCAAAAAAGTTTTGTGGTAATTCAAGT
>JANTCA010001088.1:0-12236 GCA_024741275.1 Chironex yamaguchii
ACTCTGAGGAGTGTCAGACGAAAAAAGCTTTTAAGTATGATTTTAGCGCAATGTCGCAAATTTTCAAGGCGATAAATAGGTTACCATATACACATACTTTCCTTTCTGACGTTTCATACTCTGAGGAGTGTCAGACAAAAAAAAGGTTTTGAGTATGATTTTAGCGCAATGTCGCAAATTTTCAAGGCAAAAATTATTTTTGTTACTAAACAGACTTGTGCCAGTGAAACTTTCGATGTCACCACAAATAAGTTATAGCAATATAGTAATGATTTTCTTCTTGTATTTATACTTGGTACAAGCTTCCATCGAATGAACAGAGAGAAACTCTTGAAACTTTCTCTCAGACCAGCATCTTTCCATAAGTGTTAATACTAATCCCATCACATGTACAAAATTTTGGATGAGATACCGTGAAACAGACAGCAATGCAAAAAGTTATTCCAGCAACAAAGAAAACGTCTGACCTCCGCGAATCTGTCCGCGAAAGCACATAACATAATGAAACATTTCATGGCATTATGCAGGAAATGCACTCTATACACTATAAAGTCGAGGGTGCTGTAAAAAATCCATTTGAAACTGCGAAATTGCCAGGCAAAGCAATGATATGGCCTTTGCTAAGGAACCAGAAAAAACTCTATATGAGGAACAAGGTGACGCGGGAGGGCAAAAGAAGAGATAATATCGAAATGGAGAAGGAGATAGGATGCAAGTGGTCCAGATTGAAAGATAAACAGCGTCAGAAAGTTGGAAATATATCAAACATTGAAGTCTGCAACCGCAGTTCCACACCGTTCAGTGCATCAGGAAGGGAGAGTGGCGAATTACCAGTTGCGCCTTTTATAGAGGAAGAAATCGTAATAAATCAGTTAGTTCTTCTATTAAACATATTTTCCCTTCTTCATTGCCAAACTGTTTACTTACTTTTGTTTTTATCCCAGGAAACCCTACTGAAGTCGTCAAAACAAATTTGTTACTTCAGAAGTTGCATGTTGTTTTCTTCCCTTTGCAGAGAAGATGTGAGACTAGGATGTGATTAAACTACTATAGTTTGTTGATTTAGTGGTGAGCATTACTTTAAGTCAAATGTGAATTTTCCATTTGAAGAACGGAGACACAAGAGACTTCTACAGCCTCATTTTCTGATACACACATTGAAATAGCTGCAATTCTCTCCAGCTTTGTGCAGTTACTTCAGCAAGGTCGAGCGTTTGATAAATAATTGGAAGAGAGTTTTGTTCTCACTGATGCCAAGGACTTTGCTTTGAAACTTCGTAAAATATCAGAAGAACTGATGGAGGCTTGCAATCGTTCTATTAACAGCATTGACGAATCGAGACTTGAAGTAAATGATGTTTGTATTAACCCATCTTTAATTGGACGGGATCCTGAAGATAGAATAGGGAGAAAACTGACAAGAGAACAGAAAATGTATCCGATTGCAGAAGGACCTTTTCACCCAACGATGGAGTCTTTGCCAAAGAATCGTCACATTGCAAGAGGGAAGCAAAAAATCATTTAACAAAAATTTTTATCAGGAATTTCCACTCATAGAATTTAGTAACACACTAGAGAGGGCATTTTGTTCCACAGTTTGTTTGGAGATGAAGTTGGCTGCTCAAAAAGCTGAAACGAGTTGGTCAGAAGAAGGTATATGTATGTGGGATAAAATCAGAAGTCGTAGCGCCAAAAATCCCGGGAAGTTGGCTGGTCATTTTGGATCGTTTGCAAAATAGAAAGGTTATAGCATTGCTACTAGGTATCTGCAAATATCTTGAAAGACAAACCCTAGCCTTTTGTGGCGAAGGTGATGACTTCTCAAGGATACTACCAACAGCTAGTGGCACTCTTGTCTTGCTGGGTCTCTTTTCTCGACCAAAAATCTCTTGCAAAGGCATGCAAAAATATAAAATTACGTACCTAAGCAAGACGTCACAAAATGAGTTCATTGATCTCCTAGGCACAGTGGCTCAGAATTACATATGTGGCAATGTAGAGAACGCAAGCCTTTTCTCCACGATGGCTGATACAGCACCAGATGTAAGCCACAAAGGTCAGCTTTCCTTGATTCTCTGCTACGTCACAGATGATTTTCAAATTCACTAACGTCTGGTAATAGTTGTGACATTGTCTGACAAGAGTGGCAATGGCTTGGCAGAAGAGGTCATCAAATGTTTAGAAGAGCTCAATTTGCCAACAACTGGTGTGCGTTTTCAGTGCTACGACACAACTGCATCCATGTCTGGCATCTACAAGGGTGCTCAAGCAAAGTTGAGTGAGCATCTCCAAACCAATGTGCCATACTTCCCATGTCTTGGGCACAAATCAAATCTTTGTGTTGAGATTGTTTGTAATGAGCCTTTGCTAGCAGAATATTTTTTTCTACCTTACAGCAACTGTATATCTTTTTGACCAAGGATACCTCTCGCTTCAAAAAATACAAAAATTATATGATAAAGCCACAGAATGCACCCTTTCTGAAGAGCTTATCACAAACTGAGCTTGACAGAGAGAGCTGAAGCAATTTAAGCTGTCTCCTCTTACCATGAAGAATAAGTTGAATTGCTTGAAGACATGCGAGATTTTGATGAATGCTCGTCTTACTGCCACTACACTTTGTACAAAGTTAAAATCATTTGTTTTTATCCTAAGTCTTATGTTTTTCAAGAATTTCATGCTAGAGTTGAAAAAGGAAGCCATGGAAGTCCAAGAAATCGACTTTGATCTCATCAACGGCATTGACTTGATAAGGTAAACAGCAGAGATTCTCGAGAGAATACAGTAAGATGAAAAAGCTGTGAATAGGATTATAACCATTGCCATCGATTGGTACAATAACCTGTATGGAATACATTCGGAGAGAGAGTATGCCAAGTAGCACAGGCAACAGAAGAGTATCCGCAAGGTTGGACGAAAATGTCCATAACGCTCATTTCTATGTCTTCAAAATCCAGAGGTGAGCTGAGGTGTTTATTATTATTGACAGACTCAGTGTTGAGTACAGAGAAATAGAGAGCATTGAAGGAGTCCTTCGGATTTCTTAGATGCCTGCATCCAGAAGTAATTGAGGAAACTACCAAAGACAACAGCATCGCATTGTGTGGGATGTTTCCAAGAGACGTCAAAGATCCTGATTTGCTGTTCACTGAACTTTGCTACATGCGCGCCGACATTTAAAAGAATGGAGGTAAACTCGATAATCGAAGCAGCTAAATCACTAGTGGGTAGAAGGTATCTCTATCCACATGTTTCCAGAGCTTACCAACTTGTTTAAACTGGACCAGTGTCAGTCGCCAGTAATGGGCGCTCATTTTTACGAATGAAGATGGTGAAAACTTACTTGAGGTCGACAATGACCGATGATCGACTGGATAGACTGATGATTATCACATGTAAATTTGACATTGTACACAATGTTGACGTCAGTAACCTAGCTGATAAATGGTCAAAAATAAAAGCGAGAAGAATTAGTGTTTCATGATTAATATATTTGAATTAATCCACTTTTTCCAAAAATTTGAAATAAGGTGAAACCATCAAAAGCACGTATTTTTGCAACCCTTGTTTATCCAGGAGCTAGTAAAAACCTAACGTACCTTCATTTAAAAGAAAATTATCGAAAAGAATATTTTAATTATTGATATTGGCAGGCAATAGAACGTTTCTTAGCTGTAAAAAGGGAGTTGTGGTAAAAGGATGTTTCGTAGCACTAAGAAAAGCGTGACCCTGAAACGTTTCAATGGACTCCAACACTACTCGACACCCGAATATGCATCTGTCTCGTACTTATTGGCGTCTAGCACTGCCACTTTCTACCCTCCTCCCCTAACAGAAAGGTGCTCTGTGCACCCCTGGCGACTGGTCTTCGCCTTTTCTATTTTGACAGCGATATTGTGATCTTTTCTGCTGCCATTGAATGTGCAAATTATAAATATTGTCAGCAGTTAAAATTCACAGTTTTGCATCCACATCGAAAATTTTTCTTCGCAAGCATACATTAGCTTGAAAGCCCTAGTTTCAGACTTTGAGTTTTTATCTTCAATTTGATTCTCTGTCATCATGAAAGATAATACTAAAGTGGCAACACATTGTGGCATTGTATCAACGATTTAGACTTTAAATTTTTTACAGTGTTGGCAGATTGCAAGACATTGTACAAGAATGGAATAAAAAAGAGTGGAGTGCACAAAATTAAACCAGGCATTCAAAAATTCCATGTTTACTGCGACATGTCACACGGTGGAGGTAACTGTAATCTTTCCAACTAATGCAATTTATATTTTATTTACACTTAACGTTGTACGTCCATTAGTAATAGCTCTAGTCATATGCAAAATGCAATAGTATAAAATGAAACGTGTCAAAAAGAAGTAAGCATGTGTTAGCAATAAATGTGGTTTCTAAGTATATATAAAACTCTTAAATTACTTATCTGCTTCTGCAAGTGTTAACACGATTTCGTTTTATCAGAAAGTCTGTTCCATATTTCTCTAGGTCAAAGTAGGCTACTAATATACCAAGAGGTTAGTTAGGACTAGCTGTGTACTGGACAGCTAAAGATGGAGATAATTGAAACTTTTGCCGTTAGTAGACTCTAAAGAAGATTGATTCACACTGTTTATTGTAATTTTTATGTCTTTTGTTATTCCGAATTACATATAAGGATTAATGAAGTACATTACTTTACTTCTGGTTTTTGGTGGTTTTTTGGTTAGTATCTTACTTACGAATGGCTGAGAATCTTTAGTATACACAGTGTGTTTGTTTATGTCAACTAATTTTAAGTGACGATGATTATACAGAAATTGACAAAGGAAAGGAAATATTAACATAAATTTATAAATTAGCAAATGAACGACAAAAATTCTTCAAAACAAAAAAAAATACAAAAATCATTGACTTACGAACTAAATAAGAGTTCTTAATAACCTTTGGGATATGAAGTACATGCACAACTACTAGGACCATCGTATCATATGTGAAAACGATCTTGTAACCAGTGTTGCATCAAAAAGGCTTTGTAGCTGACTTTGCCTTTCTGTCTTTCATCATGTTGTGACCAATACCAGTGGTTCAGACGGTTCTCGTATGAGCAATAATCTGGAAGTAATTATATTTGAAATCCTAAGATAACTTAGCCTCACAGCTGGTTTCCTGTAGCAAGGGTCGCTAACTTCGTTACTTTCTTACTTCCTTACTTGCTTACTTACTATCTAAGCCCTTTTTGAGCCATGTAAAAGCTTTTGTTCGTAACCTATACGATGGCATGTTTGCTGTTTTATGTTTCTGTTTCCTTTCATGTGGCTTCCTAGATCCACTATCTTTATAGCATTCTTGTCGATCCTTACGTGAATGCAGTCATCATTGGCACAACAGGCAAGGAGTGTGGACTATTTTACACTTAGAAGTAAGTCTAGCTTTGAAATCTTTATATATGACACGGTTAATCATTTTATGGAGATCTCTTTACTGAGTTATTTAGCAATTCCACATCATCTGCAGAAGTAAGGAGCTTAGTTAGTATGTCCATCGGGATGGTGGACATGTTGATAATTTTGCTGGGAAGGCTGCACCTCTATATGCCTTATTAAAGAAGAGGACGCCTTTTGTGTGGTCTCAAGAGTGCCACGAAGCATTCAATGTTCTCAAATCCCAGCTTGTTAATGCCTTTCTTCTCCATTACTTTGAATCTGATCCTTCTAAGGCGCACATTATAGTCTCAACAGATGCTTCCTTTTCATCAGTTGGTTGTACTCTGTTCCAGCTAGTGAATGGCGAAGTTCATTTCATGGAATGTGCAAGTCATAGATTATCAGCCCATGAGATGAATTATGGCGTCCATGAGTTAGAGGCACTATCAATCGTCTTTGCTGTTCAAAAGTGGCATTTATACTTGTGGGGGCTGCAATTTACTTCGTGTTGTGACTACTGAGCTCTTGGGGATTTGTTAAACTCCAAAGGGTTTGTTAGAGTCAGTTCCCGTATGTACTGATGATTGTTAATTCCAGATGGTTGTTAAGTTGAGGCTGCTCCATTATAATATTACTGTCGAATATATCCCTGGTCAGAACAACCGTCTCCCTGATTTATTATCCCGCCTTACGGCAGCATGTGAATCTCTCTCCCCATCTGAAGATGATGAAGATGTCATCGCTGCTATTTCCAAAAGATTTGTTGATCCATTACCACATGAGGATCTCATCTCTGTCACTCGTGAAGATGGCGTCCTGCAGGCGGTTGCACAGCACATACAGTATGGTTGGCCTGTGCATCGCCCACCACAACCCCTTAGTGCTGACTGGGGCGTTCAAGATGAGCTATCTTGTGTGCAGTCAATCCTGCCTATTGCCAGGAAAAGATATTGCAGCTAGCACATGAGGGCCATGTGGGTATTGTGAAAACCAGGTGTCACTTGCGGGAAAATGCTTGGTTGTCTGGCGCTAATGGTTCCTATGCCACATTTGCCACAAGTTCTTTTCAGTTCATAGTCAGTGAGATAAGGGGGTTACTCACCTGACACGTGGGCATGGCTCCTCAAGCTATGTTGTTTAAGTGTGTTTGCTACCCAGACACACCATAGACCCATCTGAGTGTCGACATTTAGGACCCCTATATGAGTCCCCACCCAACTTTTACTACCTAATTGTACTTATAGATTGCTCTACTAAGTTTGTTGAAGTTTTTCCCTGCCAAGAAGTCAAAAGTACTACCGTAATCCAGTTTTTGCTCTCCTGTTTTTCCCGATTTGGTCGTTCCCATCACTGAGTACGGACAATCATAGCCAGATTATTTCAACCGAGTTTCGTAACTTCCTTGCCACGTTTTCAATTCAACAGACAAATTCATTGCTCTATTACCCCCAAGGCAATGGCATCTATGATCGGATAGATTAAGAAATAAAGAAACATTCTTCGCTGTCTGTCCCTGGACGAGACCCAGGCAAATGACGCGATGTTCTTTCCCTGTTCCTACTGGTGTGCTGCTCTTCCCCCCATAGTGCTATCAGAAGGAGTCCTTCGGAACTAATTTACTGTAGGGGAATGAGGACGAACCTGACATCCTTATCTGTTCTGGACAACTGTGCGACCTTTTTGCCAGTGAAAAATGACTGTATTGACCAACAAGTCTCCCGGAGGCAAAACCAGACCGAAAATTCGAAATTTCGCGGGTTTTCTGTTGAGGATTATGTGAAAACGAGGTTTTTGAAAGGATCGTACGGCAAATTGGATTCAAAGTACAGCAAAGCGTCCAAGATTGTCGGGAAAATTGGTGCTTACGTTTATGAGTTAGAATATGGGCGAAGTAGGAACCAGAGGATGTTTGTGGGTTGCCCAGCACCCCCACCGTGAACAGAAACAAGCTGCAATGATGCAGACGAGTGTACCGAGGTGACCACCACCTACAATAATGCAACTCTTGCACCTATGTTGAGGACTTAGCACAAGCTTCACCCAGGAATCAGATCTCCCCAAAAGAGACCGACGACCCCCCAGTTGGCAAAAAGATAACTATATGTAGATAAGATTTTTTAGTGCACTAGACATTTATGTTCAGTAGAATCGTTATTTTTAGGAGGAGAAGGTTGTTATGTCCAACAAAGACGTGTGGACAGACAATATGGAACAATACAACCCCGACCCTGTAGTTCCGACCATGTAGTTTGGACAATGTGGTTTCTCACCTAACACTACATATTAGAACACCTTGCTTGTAAATAGCCAGTTAATGTATGTTGCAGTTGAAGATCAATTAAGTTGAGTAACTTCTTCATATTGAGTGTTGCCTCATTATTTCCTTGTGTGCTTATTTTGTGTCGTTGTTGAGCCTTCTGTGCGGCATCCAGGATATTACAAACGGTTAATATTTAAACTGCTTCTCTATTGTTACGAAATGTTGATTTAGTTATTCTGTTCACCACATCTAAGTTTGTTACAAAACTCTCACCAGAAAGAAAACAAAAGAAATATCAATTGTTTCGATTCTTTAACTCACATGGCCAGAAAATTTATTTGAGATATCCCACCAATTCATTTGACAACGGGAGGATTGACAAAATATTCCAAGGATGGCACAATCATACCAATAAAGGAGAACTATCTCTCAAATCTTTATCCAAAGTAAACTGCTCTTTAGCATTGGCTTCCATACTTAAAGCTTCTCTGTATCATGGACAGTGAGGAGTACTTCATCATTTGGCTGTTAAATGCAACATTTTGAGCATATTTCCCTCCTTTTACAGCAAATACAGTGCATTCTGCTTAAATTTTTTCTTTTTACTTGCGTTTTCTATGGAAACCGCCTTTCTTACAAGAGAATGGTGAACAACGCCGTCAAGCTTGTAGGTCTCGGTTGTTGTATTGCAGCACCAACGTATTCCAGTCTGACTCTATTTATATTGCAACATTCCTCGCCATCACTGAGTCGGTTCACTTGAAGACCCAATTTACAGTTTTATATTTCCTGTATATGGCTCCAGGTAGAGATATTTGCATGCAGATTGAGGAAGAAGCACAGTTCCCTATGTTACAAAATTAAGGGCTAAAAATGCGTTTACATTAATAGCTGTGCTCGTGGAAATAAAACCAGCAAAACGTTGAGGGAGTCTTATTACAGCCATCTTTATTGCAAGTCTTTGTGAAACTATAATTTCATATAGCAAGTTTGAAGCTGCAATTAATGACTTTGAATAATTCTTATTCAATTTTTAAATAATCAATTTTTCTCCTACAATCTATTTGTGGTATAAAGCCTGATAATAGCTTTGAAAATTTGCGACATTGCGCTAAAAGCATACTTGAAATAGCTAAGATGACTGCCAAAACATGCGATTCTGCTACAGGCCAGCATTTACTAGAATGTTCAGAATGCGCCAAGATGTATAAGGAAGAGAATTTTCAGACGATTGGCAGATCTAAATCCTGTCATCTGGGCGTATTTGAGTCTGTCTTTATCAAAACAAGACGTCCAGTGCTCTGTAGGAAGAAAGAGTTCGTTTTTCGTCTTGAACTCATCCAATAATGTTTCGTTTCTTCGTTTTCTCTTTGTCTTTTTTCTTCCTGTTGACGATTGGCTATTTTAGTTTTCCTGCAGAAGTAGTATTCTTTATTTTTTAAGTCATCCCTCGTTGACATAGATGATGATGACTAATGATGACATAGATTGACTGATGCATTAATTAAACATTTGGTCTTTGACGGTGAGCGTCCCGGTCGACTTTGTTTGTTGTCTGTTTAGCTTTGATATAGCAACTCCGTACCCTGATTAATCCAAATGTGTACCTATACAGAATTGGTACGTAAATTGCAACTCGCATTAAAGCTTTAACCCTTGTTAAGGTATAAAAATAAATATACAAATTTAAATTGATACAAGTTTATGCATCACATGGATCCTGTTCTATTCCTAAATTTTTCTAGTAGATTAGAGTTTAAATCGTCATTGATGTTAATTAATCCTGACACATGGCCTCAATTCAAAATGTAACAAATGTCATGACAATATATAACAGAGAGGATCAAAGTAAAAGTTATGTCTAAGAAGTTAAAACGACAAACCAAAAACACGCTCAAGTCGACATTTAGTTTATCGTGGTTGTAATTAGATGTGTCAAGTTTTTGCGTTCTTTTTCGCACCAGTGGCGGATCTAAGGGGTGCTACGGTTGTCCGAGAATCCTACACATTTTCAGTAGTAACATTCTTCACTCTTGTATCATTTATTCTGTTTTGTACCATCAGGAGTTTTTGCAATGTCCACCTAATATTCAATGGTAAATAAATGTCGACACTTCTTCACATCTGTTTCTTGACGTTAACATCTGGTAGTCATTCTGTAGTAAATTTCCATTCCCACTTTCTAGTCACTGACAGAAGATTTTGATTTATCTTGCCTATACTGTACTTCCGAAGCAGATTAAAAAACAGGAAGGAAAACTATCACAGGGAAGTCATACTAGTTCATGATTGCAATTCGTTATGAACCATATCAACTTACAGTCATTGGCCAAAGTTTACTGCTACGGCAAACACCTTTTTAAGTTCGACATAGAATTTTATTGTTGATAATTCCATTACCAGTGATATAAGTTCCCATGCAGCAGGAAGAGTGTATGTCCTCTATGGGGTCCACTGAAGACCAATAGTTGGTGCCTAGCCCCTAGCCAAAATGACAAAATGACAGGATCTTTGTTTTGGTGCTACTGAGAACAAGGCGGTGTTTGGCAGCTACGTCTAGGATTTGGTGAGTTTTGGTCAATCACACTTTCCATCGTTTGAAAAGATTTGGCTAGTAGGGCATCATCTTCGGCAAGGGTAAGTTCGTAAACTGCACAGTGTTCGATAGATGGCAACCTAATTTCTCTATGAACTAAACACGGAAATAGCTATCTTTCTATTCAAAATTTAAAAACTGCTCATCTCAATGGCAGCACAACACACAAAGTTATAGTGCACAAGAACAGCAGAGGCGATCAGCCAGGGAGCTTTTTCGTACTGCACCAAGGTATCCTTCTGGTTAAGTGGTGTTTTGCAACGTGACTATTGAAGTCCTCTCCTCTTCCACTTGTGCTTCTGTACACTCATACAACGCTTTAACTGCAAGAACTTTTGTCACTTATAGGATCTTACTGATGTTTCTTCTTCCTAAATCCAGATGTTTCTTCTTCCCTACTGATGATACAGCAGTCATCATTGGAAAAATGTACGAGAACCAATTAGAATCACTTTGAATTTAATAGAAATGGGCTGCAATGGTAATCAGAGTGGTCAAATGTACAAACAAATGTGGCATAACTGATATAAAGTGTTATTACGTGACCTTGTTTAAACTATTAAATTGCTCTCCAGTTTGTTTCTCTGTTAACATGTGTTGCCCCCTTCTTATGACGTATTTCACATATACATGTAAAGTGAACATAGTGTGAATTAAGCTATTGTTTAAACCTTTAAATCATAATACCTTAACAAAATGATTTAACTTGTTTAGTTTCTGTTCTGAGAAGAAGGCAGTGTTTTTCTCTTGTGTCCTGGTAAAGCTATACTCTCACAAACCAGAAACAGTAACAAAAACAACTGCTATCAAAAGGCAGAGCCGTCGTTATCGTGGCGTGCGCAACCCCCTAAAATACCTTGTTAGCAAACTGAGTCGAAAAGTAATATTATGTCTGAAAATTGAAGAAACTAGTCGTTAAGTGTTTCAATGTAATATGACAACAGTTGCTTAATTTCTTCCCAGTTTGTATATGTAGTACACAAAGGAAAAGAATTTTCAGGACTGACTTAAATTACAGGATGTAAACAGTTTCAAATAAAAAGAATTCGCTTTATGTTGTGAAATAAACATTCGTGCATGTACCCTCTAGAGTAAAAATAAAAATGGTCTTGCTTAATTGCAAATAGTCTGACGTCAATGGGCGAAATGTCGTATAATATGCATCTTTCTCAAAAGTTTAATCTTAAAATACTTTTTCTTTGTCACGTACTTATAATAATTTCATTCATTTTATTGTGTATAAATATCACTGTAAATTTCACTATTATAAAATGAAATAGATCAAGTCAAAGTCTAGTGATTTCTGAGTTTCTGGGTAGAGACCCTGCCCATCTTATTTTAGTTAGTTCTTCTGAACTAAAAGTATAGTTTTCTTTACTTGGATTTGTTGGCCTTCGCAACACTTTATACCATACATCTGCTAAGTGGCGCAGCGGGCGCAGAAAAGGTCGTCCTGCTCTTGAGGTTTGGCAACAGTATAAAATCCTTCAAAAACCTCACCCTGAAGTAAGCCTACGTTGTAGAAAATGATTTGCCGCAACTTTGTGAAGCAAAGTTTTCATTCACCATGTAAGCTCTTTTAAGCCCCTTCTTTATTAGCCCCCTCTATTAACCCCCTCTTTTAAGCCCCGCTTGTGAAGCAAAAATCTAAAATAAGTCTCCTTCTTTATTACCCCTGCCATATTTTGAAGTCAAAGCTTAGATTGCATCCCTATCGACCAGTGGCGGCTGGTGCTGGGGAGCACCATGGGCATTGCCCCACCATTCCAAAGCAGAGAATGTCCTCCATATCCAATTATTTTCTGAATTGACAAATGTTGTCACTCTTAGTCATATTCAGGAACGACTTTCTGTGATTTCCCATTGTCCTTCTCTGCAGTGTTAACTGACAACGCATTTCCAAAGTTATCTGAGGGTTGACTTGAAGCAGATCACAGGGCTGCATTCTACTTTTTCTGTAGTGTTT
>JANTCA010001089.1:0-12235 GCA_024741275.1 Chironex yamaguchii
GCTTGCCAGATCTCGTCGCAAGTCAGGCTTATTAATACCTGCACATTCATACAGTTTGTTGACTTTAGTTGATTGCAAGCAGCCTGTGATCTTCCTGCAGGTATCGTTTAGTACCACATCCAGCTTATGTGTGTGCTTTGATATACACCACACTGGGCAGGCATACTCTGCCGTTGAGAAGCACAAAGCCAGCCCTGTTGTTCAAACTGTGTTCGCTCCAAATTTTGAGTTTCCCAGTTTGGTTAAGAGGGTGTTACAGGAGGCCAAGAGATAAGAGATAGAGGATTATTTATTCAAAGCAACCCCCCTTTTATGTTTAGTACTAAATAGCACTAATGCCATCAACATAATCTTGTTAGAGTAGTAGGTTTAGGGAAGATAAAAAAGAGGATTAACTTGACATTTGTTGAGAGAACATTTTAATAGAGGTAGTTTCATTACCTGGCAATATTCTAATTACTAATAGTAGATTTAGATATCTTTACTTTGCTTCATATCAATGGTTCTTTTTTTCTCTTACCAGAGCTTAGGGAGACTAGAGGCTGTCATACTTGCAGTATACAACAAGGTAAGCTGAGCGTGTGTCTGTGTGTCACAGATGAAAATATTAGAAGAGACTGCATCCATTCATGCTTCACATTTCAAATGGTTGCAGTGATGCTTTGTTTCTCCTCCAATGTGTTTTTGCATTGACTAGAGACTGAACATGTAATCGTAACCACAGTCACGTTTCCTTTGTAACAAACAGCTTTCATTCTGTTCCCTTATCAATAAAGACCATTATTTCTCTGCACTGTTGATATAAACAGCACCCTTCATAGCAACGTCACCAAAGCGTTTCGAACTGCAACATCATCAAAGGCACTGTGGCCCATTTATATGGAAACTATATGATGTAGATATCGGCGAAATTGTCCGAAAGTGCTCTGTCGCACAAGGGTAAAGAGTACTTTAATAATTGCCTTGAAAATTTGCAACATTACGCCAAAAACATACTTTAATAATTACTTTGATAATTACTTTAATAATTACTTTGATAATTACTTTAATAATTACTTTAATAATTGCTTTAATAATTGCTTTGATAATTACTTTAGTAATTATTTTGATAATTACTTTAGTAATTATTTTGATAATTACTTTAGTAATTATTTTGATAATTACTTTAATTATTACTTCAATAATCACCTAAATAATTGCTGGATCTCGACGGTGATCTGTAAAATCACTAAAAAGTAATAATACGTTTCTTGTCACATGTTCGAACTTTCATGACTTTCATTGAAATCCGTCAGTAACGTTTTTAATTATATTACTTACAAGCAAACAGGCAGACCAACCAACAAGTCATTACTTACATTTGTACTATGTTAAAACAATGAACCATCACTACTAAAAGAGAAGAAATCTTCATCATAAAATCGTCACATTTGTAGTAATTTGTTCAATGTCTGACCTTGGGAATAGTTATGTTGCTGACAGATAAACCGGCTTCGTCTTTGCGGATGTAATGAGAAGACACCATATTATTCATAGTCACTTTAATGGGAAAAAAACCTTATTGGGAAATAGACCACCTTTTATCGGGAAAGCATTAGATCAACCGGTCGTAATTGTACCTTGAACTGTCTATCACTTGTTTATATTACAATATACTTTCATTCGCTTAATAAAGAGGTGATACAGACTATTCATTATAATCTCAGTAGCGATAGCCAAATGGATGAAGAAGTTTATTATTTCATTAGTTTAAGTTCTTTTCGAGCTGTCTTTGATATGTCTGTTTACCACCGTTAGTTTGCCTGCTTTTCGAGCAAAGATAATAGCAAGTGCACAACCAATACTTAACAAAGTCGGTTTTTTTCCCGAATCAATTTTACTCTTCTTTTGCTAGTCTTGCCGGCTCTCCGTGATCGCCGGTAGGATCATATGCTTACATTACATCCCACATCCTAAGATATGGTCACCGGCAGGGCTTTATACGTACCTCCCACATCCTATGACATCTGGTTGTTTGATTTGCCGATAACTAATATTTCTGATTTTCGCTTGCTAAAATGAGTACAGTACGCTACTTTTACTGTGCTTACGGAATTGAATAGACCTTGACCGTGAAAGTGCTTCTGTCAAAGTATCGAGATATTTGTCATTGGCTTGTGTGTTGAGTTCATTTTCCAAATTCTATGAGAAATCATGCTCATTGACGATTTCCTGACAATGTTAGACCTCTCTCCGTGGACCTATTTAGCTTCGGTGACCCCACTAGACCATTCTGCCACCAGTCGATGAAACATTTAGCACCAAAGGATACGTCAGCAATCAAAAAGTAAAAGTACTTATGGCTGTTAATCGTAATACTAACAATTAATTACGCTAATTTTGACACACATTTTGAAAGTCATTGCTTTTTGACGTAGAACAGGCATTTCTAACTTATGACTCCTGGCTAAAACTTGGGTCGCGAGAGACTGTTCTTTGGGTAGGGAGGGACTGTTCATTGGGTAGGGAGGGACTTTTCATTGGATAGGGAGGGACTATTCATTGGGTAACGAGGGACTGTGCATTGGGTCGCGAACCATTCTCAAAACAAATTCCTGAATAGTAAAGCAAATCATTTTGCAAATAGCATCAACACTTGCCAAGCTTTTTTGAAACTTGAGTTTACAATGAAATGCGACTACGGATACAGATCGATTATGATCGTGATGTTCACATAGCATTTGATGTTTGTTTATTTAGTTACAGTGTCCTTTCTGAACGTGAAAACTGTTGACGAGGTACTAAATTTTTGGGACTCCCTATCGTCTATAACAACTTAATATTTTCATCCATAGAAGCCTGATTTTAAGAAAACAAGAAGTTCATTGATTTGTTGTACAATTTAGATGGTAATGGTTTTTCTCTGGTTTTTATACTTTATAATATTTCATATCTTTTCTTTAGGAAGTCTTAAGCCAACAGGAGACGCCGTTTGCCAAGTCATTTCGGATTCCATCATTGTCAAAAACGTCTGTTTATCATGAGGTAATCTGAAGACTTTGAGGTTTTAGACTTTTACTGTTATGATGTAGTTGACCATTGTTTGTTTGCATTGATAGATTGTTATGCAAAGATATGCTAATAATTGTGGTGATAACACATAAACTAGCAAAACATTAAATTTAGTACACTCTCCAATTACCAGGATATAGCTAAACAGTGCTAACACCCTAACATGCTTTTCTATGACGTCCTACATCAGTGATAAGAGGAGAATTAAAAGCATACATTTAAAAATGTGTCATGCTCCATTGAGACGCTGAAATCTGACAACCTGGTCTACATAAGAGACTATAGTCTTGGTGGGCATAGATCCCGCCGTTGTTGAGGTACCTCATGTTTTTACGTTCCTTGTGTTTATCATTAAGTGATCAAAACGGGATATTTGATTCTTATACGCCTCGTTATACTCATTTTCCTGTAGATCTATCTTCTGCTGAAATGAACGCACCGTTATATAAACATTCCGCTGCCTTTTGGGGATTTTATAGCCCCGATTCGGGAATATTTCTCTGGTCTTTCTTACTCGTATTGATAGGGTCGAGAGGAGTGTGGTCAATAGCAGCAAGTTTACTCAGAACCTGATCAAGACCACGCTTCTCGCTCATAAAAAACGATGGTTATAGGAGACGATTCTTAAAGTGCCAGAGGTTTGATAAAGAGTACTGGGTGATACCTTTTAAGCCTTCCCCTTGGACTTTTATTTTAGGCTTCTTTTTTAAGTGGTTTTTTATTGCAGTCATATAGCAACTCTAATGTGTAAAAGGAGCCGTACAGGAGTTGCACTTATATTTCGTAGCAGTTTGTAATAATCCTGTCCCAAATTTTATTCCCGCTTCTCACGGTTTTAGAGTTGTCATGTCCGTCAATTTTGCTGATTCGTGAGTAAAAGCGGTGGATATTTAACGGAATAAACGCGTTTCAAAACAAACACAGATTTTTAGGCAAATCTAGGTACTTCTATGCGCTTGAGGAACAACGCCCAGAGGTAATTTCGTAATATTGAAGAAAAGGACAGCTGTCCAAATATCCGACTCATAATATTTGGATATTGCTTTAAACGTCCCATTTCAAGTTTGACATGCTCAAACTTTCCTTTTTGATGTAATGATTTAGCATTCCAGTTGCTTATTCTTATCCGATTTCTTGCTTTGAACTCGGTAGCCTGATGATGATCCAGAGTTCCCTGAGTGACCAGAGCATCTTTACCGAGCTCATCTGTAGATGTGATCCACTACCTCTGGCCACTCTTGTGATTCCTATTTAATTGTACATTGATGTTGTGATGATCGTGAAGTGAGTACATGGTAGGGTCCCCAGTTCCTTTCCACGGAGAATACCTTTGTCACCTTCAGTTAATCGTCCGCCTTAAAATATTTCGGTCCTGCTTTTTTTCTTGGAGTTTCCTTCTCCTAGACAGATTACCTTTCAAAGTTTTTCAGTCCTGTCTGCCCATGTCTGCTCGTGACCCTGTGTTGGCGAGGCTAACAGGTGCTACAACTTAACCAAGAGTTCTCTAAGAGTATTGACTGTTGAGAGGTAACTCAATTATCCTCAAGTCAGCTCCTGTCACCGGATGTAATTTATAGTCTTACACAGGACCTATATGGATATATGAATAGCATTTTAGTTTTCTACTAGTGATGCCCCAGGAAAGCCCCCTTTTACGCATCACTATGCTGATGTTACAACTTTGAATCGTTACGTTTTATGTCATTGATCTATCTAAACGTGTATCAATAGTAATAGCCTGATTTTATGTCATATAAATGTGCCTATGTTATTAATTCCTTCTTGAATAATAAATTGCGAACAAATAATGGTTTAAAGTGGTCCATCACATGATTTTTATTCACAATGTATTTATTACACTGCCGCTGTAGAGCTACCCATTTTTTGTCCTGGAGATCTACCCGTGGCCTTTTTCTGGTTGATGGTAGAGAAGCTTGTTATTATTGGTGATATATTAGTATGACTCTCATCTCTGCTGTAATAGGTCCTGAGTTCGAATGCCGCCATACGGCAAAGTACCACGCCGGTGTTTCACCTCTGATCTGGGTCTCCTTTCGATGCACTGTGGAAAATTCAATTGACCGTATTGCACTTACATAAGCAGTCGATAACTCCCAAGGGTTTGGAAGAAAGTGTGTGTGAGTAATTCTTGAAGGTGTATAGTACATACCTCTTCTGGACAGATAGCAAGCATGAGTCCGAATGCCCATAAGTATCTGTTTCAATTTATGATGCCTCAATCTCTGATCAATGGTGAAAATGGGGGCAGATTAAGCACTCGTCGTTCCCCAGTTATACCAATAGAGAGATTTTCATGTTTTTTACAGGATCGACTAAGATCCATTAGGGACGTACAGTGACAGTTTGTGGGCAGTTTGCATTACAAAGAACAGCTCTGAGCTGCGGATTAGGGTATTTTCTCGTTACGCAATGTGTCTTTTTTATTTTGTTTGCTGTTAATTGAAAACCCTTTTTCTCTTCCTTCCTTCTGCAGCCTTTTAACTGGAGCACTTCGCTTCTGACAGAAAATGCACTAACTCGACATGAATTATCAGATAAACCAGTTTTGTTACAGGGCCCTAATGAAGTTCTGTCACGAATACCAGCCGGATATCGGTGAGGTTACATGTGAACAACAGCTAACTATCGCAATAATGTAAATTATACCTGATAATTTATCTTGGCCAAGTTAGCGTAGCCGGGGTTCGACGCCCCGGTGGTCATAATCATAATCTTACGTCAGTTCATAACACAAGACCACCCTGTTGACATATATATGGAATTTTTGTAGCCCTTCTCTGCTGAGGTCTGTCAATATTCGTTAAGGAAACGATTTGACTGAGTACAATGTAAACTGATGGATATGGTATTTGCAATCAACTAATGCATACTTTTTGCTTATCGAGATAATATATCTAAAACCAAGAGCCATTATGGATACTGATGTAGAAAATAATATTTTGAAAGCTTATTGAGAAGTGTCATTTAGATCTATTACTCGTCCTCTGAAATTTTGTCAGAAAAGTTGTTAGTTTGAGAAGTGTTACTCATAACGTTTGGTGACTCCTTACTGTGATTCAATTCATGAGTTGACCTCCCTTTGGTGCTATCCACTTGTTTCTTCACTGGCCATAACCGATTTCCCGCTTTTCAGATGCAGGGTTAACAAGCTGTGTTTTGGTTCATAATCAAACCCGTTATAGGTCCCGCTCTCTTTGTTTAGTTCGTCACTACGTACGGAAATTGTTACTTCCTTTTTTGCAAGGGCTTGGTTTTTCTTTTTAGTCCACGTTGTCCACTTTAAAACCCTATGGTGATACTCTGACAGTGTGTCCATGGTTCACTCTTTCATGATCCTTTCATATGATGTGATTACTTAAGCTTAAAATTGAGAAATCTGAGGCTACCAAGCCTCACTCGAAAATATTTATTTGGAGGTGGTTTGAAACCAAGATTTTTTTATCCAATCATTGAAAACGATGTCTGGCATTCTTGCAACAATCTTCAGGATGAAAAGGTTTTTGGCTGCTCTAATATTACCTGCCTATATGTCTCATTACTCCCGATTTTGTCAGTTATTGGGTCGTTTTCAAATTGTAAAAGTCGATAGGGTGGTCTTGTATTGAGAACAGAAATTAAGGTATACGTACGACCCCCGTGGCGTGGAACCTGGATCTCACGACTGCAAATCTGACTCCTATCCTAATGAGCTAAGCAGCTCAGTAGGGAAGGTCGAAAGACTATAAGTTAATCACCCCCGATCGATTTGAGCCGTTTAGCTCAGTAGAAAAGGCGTCAGATGTGTCGTCGTTTGTTCACTTGGTAACTCTAGGTGATGCAAATAAGGTTATGCGTATTTGTAAAGTATTAAAATTGGAGACCAGTTTCAAATCTTCCTTGTTTTTCATTTGGTATTAGTTTTTGTTGCAAGTTCTCTCGTTTTACAAAGACAACTCAGACAGATAGGTGGGAGCTTTGTCCAAAACGACGTAATAACAACTTCATTACCTCTGCCAAGGAGGTTATGTTTTCATGAAATTGTTTTTGGTTTGTTGGTTGGTTTGTTGGTTGGTTTGTTATCACGTTTTCAAGTGTTTACCAAATGTTGGTAGCCTGACTGGCTCCGGTTAATCTTTTCTATAATCGGAATGAAATCCAAGATTCTAGATCAGTTTGAAATTTTCGACAATGATATCACTACTAGCGAGGAAATGGTTGTTACCATGACACCTTTTCGTACAGCTCATTTGAATATTGAGGAACTAAGAATCCCACCTGACCCCATTGACTTGAAGGAGGTTTGAGCTCTCGGCATTGTTCTAGTTGCAAGTATTTGTAGAAATAGGTCTTGTTATGGCGAATTTCGACGTGCCAATGTATGATTCAAAGATGTCCTGGTAAGGTTAAAGGTTTATTTCCAGGTTTTGGCTGTCTTACAGTTTACATTGTTTTATTTTTTTTCAGACTTCAGGTTTTTTCCACTGTCTTGCAAGAATATAACTCCAAGATCTCAGTCATGTGTGAATCTTCTCATATTGCATTGTGCAAACTCTCTATGAGGTATGTTTTTTTGAACCATACACTGAAATGTTGTCAAACCTAAAGTATTCGTGGTCGTACAAGCTAATAAAATTAACGAGTAAAGAGGCACTACCCCCCTCCCTGCCTGAACTAAACATTTACCACGTGTAAAATCGAAGGCATGTATTGATATTAATAAGGCAATAATGGTATTTTGTCACTTGGTTGTTCACTTTTTAGAATACAATACCTCAGCTGCATATGGTTGACGAGTTTAGATTACAATTTCTCGGTTTTAAACGGATATGGTTGTCGCAAAATGACATTGTTGAGGTAATTAGATGCTTCATAGATTAACTTGGATAAGGAATGGTAGGTGAGATGTTATCCTCTAGTTATGCTCCCAAAATCTCAACAATGAGAGGAAATAGTCAATGTTCATGGTCTAATTTTTCTGATCCAAATAAGCCGTTGCAGATAAAAATACTTGTTGAACTTTTGTAGTGTGTCATATGTCAACTGCTGATGAGAGAGCGGGCATGAATAAGAAATTTCCGATACTTTTGTAGGCGGACATTAACCACTCCTGCTGAATTTATTTCTGAAATAAATTTACTATTTATTCTATTTGAGTGTTTATTCATTAAACGTAGTTTTGTTTCTAGTAAGTCTACCGCTGAACTTGTGAGTGTGACAAAGAAACACGTTAGTCATAAATATTAACGGATTTTCTATCTTCATGGTTTCTGTATCAATCTTGTTGGCGGATACTATTTTGTCAAGAAGCAGTCTTGATATCAATCTACTCTAATTTCCAGGAAAAGGTTAAAAAGGCACTTGAGAGTACACGTTTATTCACAAAATCATTCCAGCACCGGCCCTATTTAAGCACATTAACTTGAATGTTTAAATTTATAATATCCTCCTTATATGTTCGTCACCTTGTCTAGGCCGCAATAGCTTGCTATTTGTGCTGTTTCGTTTCACTAGTTTGTCATTTATGTGTGACAAATTTCCTTTTTTTGATGTCTAGAATAACTTTAAGCGGGTACTGTACTTCTGGTGTCTCGTCCACGACCGGTGATAATCTTATCGATTTTGATGGAATTGCAAGATTAGAATGTCAGCCGCGGTTACGTTTAAATTCATCTGTTATTAAGGGTCTGTTACAAGGACTTTACTTCCTTATGTAAGTATGGACAATTTACTACAAACATATTCATTTCTATTCCTTTTTCTCTTTCGTTTTCTTACTTGCTTGTAATATGTATAAGGGTTTCGCTTTGTCTTCATGTTTCATCTATTGTTTGTTATTTTTGTTATTTATTATGACTTGAATTGATAGAATCCACATTTCGAAATGATCCCGAGTTAATGTGAGGCCGAGTTGGTAATAGGGTTTGAATTGATCACGAAAGTAGCCGTGTTGGTTAGGGGCTGAGTTGGCTAGGAGCCGAGTTGGTTCGGAGCCGAGTTTGTGTGAGACCGAGTTTTTGTAGTTGAAGTTGGTTAGGGGCCGAGTTGGTATGACACAGATTTTTGTAGCTGAGTTGGTTAGGGGCCGAGTTGGTATGAGACGGAGTTTTTGTAGCTGAGTTGGTTAGTGCCGAGTTGTTATAAGACGCAGTTTTTGTAGCTGAGTTGGTTTACGGCCGGGCTGATATGCGACTTAGTTGGTAATAGGACTCAGTTGACGGAAGTACTCGAGTATGTTATAAGGCTGAATTGTCCACGGAAGTAAAGTATGATTATGACCAATGGCGCTTCGAGCCCGGTTCCACGACTGCAACTCGGACACCTTTTCTATTGATGTAAACAGGTCAATAGGAAAGATTGTTAGTAATTTATTCTTTATCGTCCACCCCTACTGGTGGTCATAATCGCCATTTATTTCTGTTCTTTAACGAGACGTCCCTATCGACCTTTGCACAGAAGTAGCCGAGTTGTTGTGAGACCAAGCTTTCGTCGTCGAGTTTTTGCGACCGAGTTTTCGTGGTCGAGCTTTCGTTTCCGAGTTTTCTTCGTCGACTTTGCGTGATCGAGTTTACGTGGTCGAGTTTGCGTGATCGAGTTTTCGTGGCCGAGCTTGTTTGCGACCGAGTTGATGTAGGAACGAGTTCGTATGAGGCCATGTTGACTCCAGGCATATGCGTAGGTTTTGAAGGAATTCGCGGTAATGAACTGCCGTGAGACTAGTGTATGGCAAAAACATAAAAATTTTAACTTGACCGCTCATTTGGATAGGAAAGCGATCCGTCCACAAACTTTCAGCTAACAAGATGAAGTTGTTAGTTATAGCAGATCAAATACGTGTTCATATGTATGCCGAGTCAACATTAAAATGTAGACGGAAATGTATAAGGAGACAATGATACATAATCGTTTTCGGTTGCTAATTCGCCTTAACACGCAGATGACAATATGTACGAGAAAATGAAACCGTGAGATCTTAAAACTGTACTTCTTTGCTTTAAGTTTTATCTTTAAGTGAAAGGGCGAAAAGGCTGCGATGGTCATATCCTGAATTGTTATTTGTTCTTTGTCTTTTTTCTTTTTTCTTTTTGAAATCAAACCATTTCGCCGTTGATTCCTATTGCAAATACTATGAATTAAATGAATTAGACCGGTTAACCTGATTAACAAGATATTATGATGATGCGGCTTTGAGCGCTTGGGAGTCAAGTGAAAATCAGTTGACATCTCCTTCCTCTATCTCAACACTTGACAGTCGAAGAACCTCATTTTTCATTTTTGACTTTTTGGGTTTTTTTACATGGACACTGCTTATGCTAATTTCATTATGCGAAGTAACTGCGCTCTCAACATTTTTTTATTTCTTTACCTCGAGTTTACAAGGGTCACATGACCTACTTCTAAGGACGTTGTAAGAACCTTCACCTACAATTGGATTCGAACCAGGGCTCTCTGATTCATGACTGTAATGATTTACTTGCTTTGCCATTTCTGCCTAAGAAATGTGTTTTTTGTCAAAATTGTTTGGTACCATATCTACTCACAGATCATCCTTATATAGCCTTCATGATACACAATTTGATGAACTTTGTTGTTTGAAGTGGTCAGGGTTACTTGATTTGCAGTACACGGAAAAAGGTAGTGGGAGTGATTATTAGGCTTTATGAAAATTAATATTCGTTCTACAGGGCCTGACAGTTCAATAGGAATGTTGTTTATATGTTCTCATTTTTGTCAAGCGACGTTATATTTTATACTTGTAAATTCGAGTTTTGCTTCTACTTTTTGCATGCGGAGGACTTTGATTTACTTCCTCGTGTACTGAATTAGCCATTGTATTCTGTACCTGTCTAACTAATGTTATGTTATTGCAGGCATTGACATCGAGTGTATGAATGTTATGGGCAGTGGATAGTTAAGGGCCGATTGCTGCGTTTGCAGACTTGCATTTTCTTGTGAAGACCAAATTCAACATAAAAATCTTTATCATGTACAATGGTAACGCCGTTAGCAAGAAAATCCGCCCAAAAAGTTCTGAAACCGCTAATGTTTGCCGACTATCTCGCAACTCGTCTACACGCCGACTGGTAAAAAAACGTCAGGTTTTGTTACACGTCATTGTTCTATAACGTTCTCGATGCATCAAAGTAGCAAAAATTTACACATGACACGCCATATCTCATACCTTTTGTGTACATCAGCAACCGGCTAAATAAACGTAAACAAAACATAACGGAGACTTGAACCTAGTTTGCTAATCTACACTCAGTATAGAATGCCATTTTCAGTCACTCTGATTTGACATTTTGTACTTCACTTGTAGGTATAATGGTTTAGCAAATTATGCAAAGCAAGCACTGGATTGCGTCCACAATTACTGTCAGTCTTCGTTACATGTCCCTGGCTGCATGGTTAGTGCTATCATGATTTTTCGTTTTAAATATGTTACATATACCTTTAGCTTCAAATAAGATATGAAAGATTTGTTGGGTTATAGAATTATACAATTGCGTCTGTACAGCCTGGCTTTACTGCCGATTCTGTGTTATGACATCAGTCCCTAGGGGGCTACATCGAGGATTTACGGCAATGCCTTCTCAGTTCTTGTAACGATGTTATAGGAGGTTATTTATCCCTGATTTTCAATAACAGTAAAGGAAAACATTCTTTCGTTCCGTTCATTATGTAGTCGTTCTACAAGTAATTCTTATCATGTTTGCAACTGATATCACCGAAATATTGATAATCTCAATTTTTCAAGATCGACATTGAGGTTGATCTGGTCAATCTAAAAAGATCATCAAACGCACAGGAGACAAGAGAGACCCAATCCTGATTAGGTGAAGTAAATAAGGTTATTGACACTACTGCGGTTGTCACAATCATGACTTTACTTCTACTTCTCGCACAAGGCCACCGTGACTACTTTTATTTGCAAATAGTACAAACAACGATAAATCGATGCTTGATAGACACAAAGAACGTGCCGTTAGCATATATTCTAATAGACAGACACTCAATAACACGATCGGGTCGAATGGCTGAAAGCTGTTTAGCTTAGGAGGAAAGGAGTCTGATTTGCAGTCGTGAGACCTGAGTTCGACTCTTGTGGTTCACTGCTGTTGTTCATACGGACAAACTGCGGAATTATTGTTATCTTTGTAAAAAGACTCTCACTTACCCGTCGATC
>JANTCA010001090.1:0-12235 GCA_024741275.1 Chironex yamaguchii
TTCTCTTTAGCCCGTCTGATTTTTAATTTGAACAATCTTTTTGTGGTACAAAACTTGAAAATCCACTTGAAAATTTGAGACAGTGCGCTAGAAATATACTTAAAAGCTTTTTTCTCCTGACACTCTTCAGAAAAATGAAAGTATAGATATATGGCAACCTTTTTATTCGAATCATGAATCGAAACTAGCTGATCATAAACAAGGATACAATATGTATAAAGACGAGAATTTTCGGATAACTGGCACAGCGTGATCGTCCTTTCATCTAAGTGTGTTGGAGTCGGTTTACATTAAAACAAGAAAACTAGTACTCTGTAGGCAGGAAGAGTTCGTTTTTGCACTTGTACTCTTCCAATAATGCTTTGTTCTACATTTTGACTTTGCTTTTTACTTTCTTGTTTAGTTTCGATACATGTTTTGAAAAGAAAGGTTGCCATATGTCTATACTTTCCTCTCTGATGATTCATACTCTGAAGAGTGTCAGACGAAAAAAGTTTTCTAGTATGTTTTTTGCACGATATTGCAAATTTTTAAGGCGATATTGAATTTGCTTTTAGAAACACAAATATATTATTTGACTGCTGGCTGCCTGGATTAATGCTCAAACAAGATAAGAGCACTTCCTCAGTGTCTACAAAGCGTTGCACATTTTTCCTTGTTACTTTAATTTCACCTTTGTTGTACTGACGGATATATAAGCTTGAAGCTGATCCTGATACTACCTTGCTAAAACTGAATTATTCAGTAGTTTTCTTCTCCAATGAACAAAAAGAAACTGCGAGTGTGGCTATCTTTTGTGTAAACTATCGACATTCCTTCTTGACATCTCCAGTGATTAAGCCTGTAAGATATGTTAATATACATCATGTTTCGTAGAGCCAGTGTCCAATTATCAGTTACACTTATCAAGAACTCCTAAGATTCCAAAATTCATCACTCCTAACAAACTCAAAGATTTCAGGTCATATCATACATAAACGACATTCACGAGGGTTCAGCGTTTATCGCTCCACCAAGATGATTACGTTGCTTCACGTGTTTCCATTCACCATTAAAATTACGGTTCTCCGACATTTCAAAGAGAAACTACCAAAAGGTACCAAAGTGTATTCCTCCCTTTAAAATCAGTTCAGTCTATCCATAATGTCAAACCAGCAGGGTCATCTACAAAATCTAAGGTCAATATTTCAATTATTAGTTTTTATTTGTTTAAATTACACGTTTAAATTCCAATTGCATTGGAGCACAAACACATACACACTATCATCTTTGGAAGTGATTTTCTGCGCGCGTTTGAATAAAGTGCAGATAAAAGTATACAACCAAGCGCAGGGAAAGATTCTTCCTGTGGAATTCTTTTTATAGATCAATTACTTACAATGCGAAGTTGTGACAGTCTTCGACCATATCACAAGCTAGTGTGATAGCTATTGGCTGGCTTCTAATGTCGGTTATCCTGAAGCTCTTTTTATATTTAATTAATTGAACTGTTACTTCTTAACATCAACATATCCTGGCAGTCTTTCTACTTTTCCAGCTTCCTTTTGTGCTGTTCTATCTCATAATGTCAAGTGTCTTGTTTATGGGTAACGAAATTGCACGTTTTCTGTGCGGAAGATTTCTTAGGCTTTATCCAAAAATTTCTCCACTTTTTGCTGAAACGTATCCTTTACACCTCTTGACAATGCAGATAACAAACTATAATATATGAAACATGTCATTTTGTAATTCGCAACTCTCCCATGATTTTCTGTCAAATTTTAAAACTGTAACAAGTGGAATATTGTACTGTAGCTCAACTGTCCTGGTAACTGTAAATTCTGCTTTGAGGCAAACGGTCCGATTGAACCTGGGGCTTCAGTCTTGTGTTTTAGAAGCTGGAGCTCTCCATGAAGAAGCTCTCTTGGTGCAAGGCTGCATTTGATGAAGCTGAGGCTTTAGTTATTGAGAGCTCTTTCAGATCAAGATAAGTACATCAAAGCTTTGTTATTGCTTTGTCACATTCGTAAATGAATGGTCTGGTTTATCTCTCGATTAAGCAATTTAAAATCTGTAAGAATTCGCCAATGCATCAAAACTTTTATTTATCTACAAGATCACGGTATCAACTGCAATATGAAAAGATTCTCTTTTATAGTTCTCCAATGCTATAAAATGAGTAACATGGTCGAAAGCTTTCCTCTCGCTTCCTCTGCCCTTAAGTTTTCTTTTTTCTTAACATTTAGCTCTTACAAGGTAGCATTTATGCAGGAAAAAGTTCCTGTAGCCATGGCGTAGCTTTCGAGTTTCGATTTGATTTGGGAAGCCCAGATCCAAGATTCAATAATGGTACTCGTTGAATAATAATAATGGGGTTCTGCCATCTTAATGCCAATAAGTTACGTGTATTTCAAGAAAAGAAACCTGTTTAGAATAGAGTCTATTGCAAAATATGAGAAACAAGAAACAAGAATGGTCCCGAAAGTTTTCAGGGTTCAACGGCTCGTAAGACCAAAGGGTACATGAAATTGTAAAGCTGGTTAGTGTCGTTCTGGAGGAAGTGGCGCCACATATCTACCGAGCATAACACAGTTTTTTTGTTAATTTTGTGACATTTTGGCATAGTTGTTAATGTAGTACTCTAAATACAAAAAGCGTAAGAAAAACAGGTGACACAGATTGAATGAAGTAAATGTCAAATAAAATTCAAATTCGACAACTCAGACAAACCTCTCAACGGGCGGGGGTTACTCCCTGGTCTCCCGATCACGACACCTCTGATCTTAGTGTTCCTTTTTTTCTTTAACATTTTGGGAGTCATCTTAAATGCGTTGAGTAAGCAAGCGTCATGTCCTGTCAACTTCACGATAATTCATCACTGATCAGTCATGATCTTAAGTATAACACCTCCATCACCAGAGTATCTTTAACATGGAATTGAAAGACAAACTCAAGAAAGGCCAACATAATATAGTTAGACTATTTTTGGGTAAAAATAGCATTAAGTACAAGAGGTATAGATTATTTTGAATACTTAAGATTAGAAGTTAGTTTTGCTTTGATATTTAGACATAAAAGTATGAAAAGATTGAGGTGATAATCAGCTAATTTGTTCAAATTACTGAAAACAACCAGAAACAACAAGACAGAATTAAGCAATTCCTTGAGAGCAGCGGAAGAGGTTAGCAATAACCCTTGGCTGATGGCTGCACAAGAAAAGGGCCAGGGAGAGGAACAGGGATGAAAAGGGCACAAAATGTGTCTGTGTTCTTTACATCTCATCTACCTGTATATGTTTTCTTGGTTACGTATACAAATGTTATTTTATGATATGCAGGATAGTAAAGCATTTCAGAACAACGTTGATAAAATGAGTTTCATTTACAGACTGAGAAGTGATAAAGTAAGCAGTTTCGACTAAGATCGAATGAACTTTTCCTTATTTGATATATATATACATATACACATTTTCGCATATTCATGAAGACTTTGGTTTGCTTTATAAATAGGATTATAGATTTAAGGTGCACATCTTGTCCCCACTGCCGCGGTTGATCCCCGCTGCCTCCATGCTGCAGGCGTCATTTGCTTGTAGAAAAATATGGAGCTGAAACGACCTTAGGTTAACTTTACTGTTTCAAAAGAGTCTTTTGGTTTTTCTGTGGTTCCTCGCCTTAAACATCCTGTGCTCTATAACGTTTTTACTTAACTCGGGGGATTCGTCTTTGAAATAACTCAATTTGCTTAACAGAATACGTGGAGGATGATAAATAGGTTTCCCCGTATAATCAAAGCTTTTGCAGCTATATGGTCAAAATATCTGCCAAGAAAGACCAGGTCGTAGATTTATTTCCCACTTATGGCAATGGATTTGTTTCTCAAAGTTTCTCGAACGTGTAATACAAATTCTGTATTGCTACAACTACATAATCTATGAGCCATCACGGTGACCAATGTCATAAATGTAATTTGCTACCATTGTTTAGATGCTCAGGATCCAGTTTTACTCCTGTCTCGATCTTCTTTAATCTGTTGAATTTATTAGCTACTGAAGTGTATTCATTCTTTCTTATTAGTTCACTTATTTGTTCACTCTCATTAATTAACTCTTAATGGTTCACTCACATTGGTTCATTCGTATTAATTTTCTCTCATTGGTTCGCGGTTATCTTTCACTGATTGACTTTCATTAATTGACTCTCGTTACCACCATATAATTTTTATTATTTGTATGTTCATTTCTAGTAGCCTGATGATGGGAGAAGTGTCTCTGGAAACGTAGCTCATAAAAACATACGGCTCATGTCATAATAAAGCTCCTGTCTACAATCTTATAAACTTAACATACGAGAATGATTAAACGCAGTTTAGCAAAAATTACCTTAATTACTTCGAAGCTAAGTGGCCACTAAACCACACTTCCTAGCTCTAGGTAGAATTCATAGGTACGAAACATTAATGCCTGTGATTCTACTTTGCCTTTATATAACACGGATTTTGGCAATGACAACTGGCTAAACAAAGATCGTTTTTAACTCCACCCTGGTTTAAGAATTCAAAGATCAGCGCGATTTTGCTTAGACCTAAGTAATCTATTAAAGTGATTTCTTCAGTAATGTCACTATGTTTGCTTAATCTCAGAAAAAGGAAGAAAGTTATAAATTACATCTATATTTTACTTCAATATACTCATTCTGATGTCTTTGCCCGCTATGATACCCAATGTTAGTACAGATACACTCCCTCCCCTCTGGAAAAAGGAGTATTACCCCCTGAAGAATTACTCTGTTCCGTGTAAGATTGCCTGCCTACTGATAACTTGCTTCAAAGAGAAATTGTCAGACATCTTTTATGACAGAAGTGGCTTTTGGGAAAGAAAACTAGAAAAAACAGTAGTATGCTTGCCTTACAGATCAAGTGTCGAAGACAATCGGAATTTCTTGACAAAGGGGAATTGATAAGTGTATTTTATGTAAAACACGAAAATGGCCAAATCATGATAATTGACTTGAACAATAGCCGAGTTAAGCTAAAAGATAATGCAAAAATACAAACACGGGATCCTGATGCAAGATGTTGCAATTACTCTACAATCTCTAGGCAAAAAGGCATTAAGTGATCGAGTTATGATAAATTGAAACCAAAATTATTGTACATAAATGTATTTGTAAATAATTTATAACTGTGAGTTTCTCAAAGGGTCCAGAACATTTCGTTTTAGACGTCATGGAATGTTTTCTAGTCTATTTTTTAGTAAGAAGCTAGCATGGCGTTCAGTACAAATTAGAAGAGGTAATGAAAATTTATCAACCGTATATACATTTCCGTATTTTCATGAACGACCTGGCAAATAAAACAACCTTCTGCGAGGTGCTCTCCTATGAAAAAGGCAATGAAATGCTGCCTGGTATATTGGATAAGACGATGATCTGCAGCCCAGAGGTTGCGAGTTCGAATCCGCGTCACCAGAAACAAAAATACCATTGACGAGAGAAGGTAACGGGAGCCAACTCTCATAAAGAGCTCGCTTCCTAGTAAATTCACTAACCCTGGCATGGGAATCAGCTACGCCCAGTAATGAAAATACTACAAAAAAAGAAAAATAAAAGCCAGAATTAAACTGAATTTATGGTTATTACTTACAAATTTATTCTTTAATGACACACGAACAAATATATAGACTAGTGATGCTCATTTAATTTCTGAATTAGGGCTGTCCATCTTCAACAATTTTACAATTCGGTTATTCGACGAATATAGGAGGGGCATCACGAACTTTTGGACGTGGTAATGTGGCATATAAAATGTAAAAGATGATTTAATCTTTTATTACCATTGAACAAAAGTCCAACTACAAATTTTTCTAATACGCTCAGATAACTATTGGGTCTCCCAGTTGATTTGATAATCCGCCCTCCTTCTTACTTATATTTTCTCTCGCCTCTCAAACTATTCGATTTGTTATTAACATTCGTTCAGTCATTGCTATTCAGTTAGTTGCTATTCTATCAATCGTCACATTATTCAATTTGTAGTTGCTATTCGAATAGCGGTTGCTATGCGAAAGCTTGTTTGCTATTTGAATAATCCGATTATTCGATTAGTGAACGATCGATTATTCGATCCTCGGTGTACAGGCCTAGTTTAAATTTTTTTCACCTCTTGGCACTTTCTTTTGAGTAATGTGTAATTTTATCTTTCAAAAGTAATCCCAGACTTTAGTTTGGTTGGTTTAATATACATACTTTACATTTCTAAACCTTAAAGGTTTTCAAAACCCACCATCAACTTGATGGCTAAAATTAGTTGGAGATACAACATACCTGTACTAGGTCCAATATTAACAAAACATAACGAAAAAGGAAACCATATTCACGATTTAAGACTGTTAGGTCCCTGGTGGTACCAAGATTGCGTGCGTTGTGAACACAGGGTTTCAGTACGAGAGGCCACAAGCGTTCATACTAATCGCTTTGTAAACATATGCGATCAACATTTTACATCTCCAGTGTTGTGCACTGGCATTTATATTCTGGAATAAGCATGAATATGACACAGTGGCAAAAATGATACTTAGAATATTCCAGAAAGGGGTAGAGTAACGATTAGTTATTGAAATTCTAGAAAGTTGTTGAAAGTTCAAAATCCTAGGCTTTTCTCGAAGGTTCTCGACTACATGACAAGGACAAACTTTAAATCGTTTCAACGGAACCCTATGTTAAGAGCACAGCCACATTATACTACGGAATGAATACCCATTGAAGCATAAATATGGAGATTAAAATGATTAAAAGCCTTTTGACCCAATCTTTCTCTTGACTAGGATAGCCTTTGCCGGGACACAAACTCAGGAGGCGTAACGTGGTATTATAGACTCCCAATAATTTTAATCAGTCTGCTAGAACTACAAAATAATGAAAGAAATTTGATCTAAAGTGTACATCCTGGCCTTACGTGAGCAAGTGGCTTCCGTTAATTGTTGCAAAATAGTTAGGCTCTTTCACGTTAGAGGCGTACTCAGTTAAGCATATCTTTAACTAAACCACCAGATATCATGAGACATAGTCAAGGTTGGCTAACCAGCCTCCTCTGGAAAGTGTTTTTAAAGTTCCAATGGAACAAAATTGCAGATTCATAGCTAAAGGATCCAGCCATAGATATAGAAGAGAGGACCCTCTCCTATATCTATGCGATCAGCCCATAAGAAAGAAGAGTCGTTTCTCTATGTTTTGACCGTGTTTAAAGTACAAGAGTGCTGACCAGTTGAGATGTCAGTTTACTTTCAACACAATGGAAGTTCAGGAAAGTCTCATGCAAACAATGACTAGATCTGTTACGCTTCGAAACGCACAAACGTGCTCAAATATCCCTATCATAACAAGCTAAAGTCATCAGTAGTTAACAACTTGGAAGGTTTCCAAAAAGCAACATTGGCTATAGGAAGTGAAGAATTGCTGCAAAACTCTGACATGGCTATTTTGTCCGCTGTCGTAATTTAGCTATAAAGCGACTTTCCGTCAGTTTCCCAGCAAGATATCCCAAACTATTCTTTGTGGAAATAATCCTAAAGCGCAAAATCATGATTACATAATTTGCACTATGCAGAAAATGCATATGTGTCAATATTAAGCAACATGATGAAATCTGCTTAAGTACGCATTTAGTGTGACCTGATGAAATTGAGAAATCAGACTCTTCAGTACAATAAAAGGCTTGCATCAATTACTTAGAGACAAAGACAGTTTAATCTGGGATAGTTCTGTTTGTATCTCGTTTTACATTACAGAACTACTTTCATCTTGCGTATTGCGTTCATTAAATTTTTCTTAGACGTACCTTTGTCACGCAAGTTTTGTCTTTGATGTACAGTTATCACGGCAGATTTGGAACAAAGACGTTATCCGATACGAAAATACACAAACGGAATAGGAAGAAATAGACTATTCTACAGTTACAGTAACATACAGTTGACTCATACTAAGGCCAAACACAGGGAATTTTTCACGTATAATGGCGACATTTTCAGTCCTTGCTACGGGTATAATCCTGTTTTTACATCTCTTAAGCTCTGGAGATGGAGTGAAAATAACAATGTTGCATATGTTTGGTGGAAGTCATCATATGACAACAAAAGTCATTGCTGACGTGCTTGCAAGAAGAGGACATGAGGTTTTACCTTCAATATTTTTATGTAGCGTACAATAGTTTCACATTGTTACTTGTCGCTTGTTCTACAATCAAATTCATAATCTGTGATGCATAATAAGGATTAAGTACGTAGAGGTAGGAGAAGTTTAGTCATAAGTAAAAGAAAATTAGTTATACTTACTGAAATATGTCAGTTTAAACACGCAACTCGCCATTGTTTAGTTCTGTTAGGTATCATATATCAATCATAGCTACTTGCAAACTCAAGGGTTAATTTCACTGGATCCAAGTGATTTTTAAATGATTAGATGGCACATATTTAGCAGGACACTGAAGTCTAGTAGTGCATTGCTGTTAGATGTTCCTTGGTGTGAATGTACGACTCTTGGTGGTCATTCTTTTAGATATGCAGGACTAACTTTGTAGAACTATTTGCCATTAGAAGTAAGCAGGGTAAATGACATAAATAAGATAAATAATCATTGCGTAAAACACATTTTTTAGAATAGATTATAATAATTAACTTTTAAATTTCCTTACTTCGTAATTTTGTACAAACCTTAGAATATTTCACTATAGTTGCGAATTTTAATAAATAACTTTGTAACTATGTATGTAAATGTCATTGGCTAGAGTAAAACAAGTCCCGGAGACAAAATTTTTAAATTTTATCCAGCTGACGATTGTCCTACTTAGTGTTTTCAAGTTTTTCCGTCCTAATGGTCATAACTCATAACTCTGATTTCCTGCTCACTTGAACTTCTGTGCCCTTGTATTTATTAGATCCATTGTTGATAGGCTGAGGTAGGGGAATCGTACATTTAAATGGATTTTCAGGCTGAGAAGGTTCTTAACAGGCTTTTATATTAGGAGGTATCATGCCAAAAACGTTTGGAAAAACACCATTGTTTTTGGTTTGTTATGACAAGGGTAAATGAGAGATTCTTCTCATTATCAGTTTTGTTAGTTTATTCTTATTTTTGACGTATTGTTAAAACTGTATTGTTAAACTGATACAAATATTTTAAGTTAAAAACATTCACAAAATGCCTTTATAAGAGTCGTATAACTTTTACACTACTTAAATTCTGAGGCATTCCAAAATCATGCTTGTCTGTAGGTAGTCGTCAGGGAAGAGATGATACTGCATCAAGTTTTTTAGGATTATCATATCATTATCCTAAGGGACCTCGTGTATAAATACATAGTTTGTGCCATAAAACACTCACCGTCTGTACAGCAGGTCAGGATTTTGAATAATATCCTACTCCTTCTGAACGTCCCTTGATGGTTGTCATTCCATTTAGCACATGTGACGTGACATCTGAAGCAGACGGGCACCTCAGATCTGGCGTATCTCAGACAACAATTTGTGCAATGGAATATTATTTGGTATTACTTAAGATTCTCGCAAAATTTGCAAAACATTACAATTTATCGTCTATTACATAGGTAACAATCTGCGTTCCTGGAGGAAAAAAACGTAGTAGTCCAACTCTTAAGATCATAAATTTTTACCCTGGCTTTACTGATGAAAAGAGGGAGCAATTTTTTCAATCTGTCATCAAGTCTCAAGCTGCAGGACCGTTAGAAGAGTTCAAGGGAATATTTCAAATAATGCGAACAATGGTAACATTGTGCGAGAATTTAATTTTAGACAAGAATGCAATGGATGAGATGACTTCATCGGATGTTATAGTTGCAGAACTTATGATGTTTTGTCCTTCTTTGATTGCTAAAGTTTTAAATAAACCCTGGATTGGAATTCTCCCATTTACATTGGCAACATTCCCAGCTGGACCATTTCGTATTCCGATAAATCCTAGTTATGTTCCGTTCTTTAAAAGTGAATTTGATAGTAACATGGGCTTTGGAGATCGTCTTGTGAATACTATCATGCATAAAACGTCATCTTGGATTTTTCCGTACTTTATCAACCATCAATTTACAAACGTCAAATCACTGCTGGGTTTTGATGATAAAACAGACATATTGGAGATGTTGAATGAGGCAAAAATTGCTATTGGAAACTGTGACTTTGCACTTGATTTCAATTTTCCGTTGATGCCAAGTAAGTAGATGCTACTTAGAATCCTGTTGACTGATGTATTCAGCACATATTTTGTACTGAACACCACCAGTTGGAATACCAATATTTTTGAGCTTACTCCCTGATTTTCTTTCTTATAGCAGTGTTAAGTTAATATCAGTTTACTATGCATTTTCTTCAGAGTATTTACTATGATAAAACGTTTTTATTGTTTGAGTGATAACTATCCTGATTGTGTGCCACTGGTGCCCCGAGTTTACACGAAGCCTAAATAGTCATGTCAGTTTTGTAACTTAAGCATAACTGAAAATAGGAAGCAGGCCATTAATTCAAGTACAAACAAACTCAAAGCTCGAAATTCATCCACTTTAAAAAGTTTGTAGAGTATCACTTATCTTTTTGGATTTACGATCACCAACACGTCTTGAATATACTTTAAAATCACTGAAGAAATTATCGTTTCCGTTGATAAATGACTTTAGTCACTCGATTAGCTCAGATAAGCCCTTTTGCCATTATTTTGACACTCAATTCATAAGATGCATTCACCTTTAATGAAAATATCATCATTTCAGATCACAAGAAATAGGCTTTAGCTTTCTTCGTAGAAAGGTCTATCCATCAGGTTTATTCCAAATTGCTCGGTATGACATCACAAAAAGAGCTACAACCGATCAGATAAAGAAGGAGTGATATGATGGGCTAAATAAAATGACATACATTGTAAGATTAGCACCAACTAATTACATCTGTAGCATAATCGTTACCGACCGTATCTGATTCTCGTGAACCCATTATGAGAGTGGGGTTCCGTTACCTCTTCTCACCAATGGTTTTATTGTTTGTGGTAACGCGGATTCAAACTCGCAACCACAAGCTTGGAAGACCACCGTCTTATCTACCATATCACGGCTGTTCTAGCAATTAATTACTGTACTATAAAATTACTTAATGGCCTGTTAGTAGTCTTTAATATACTCGAAGCCAGCAGACCATCAAGTGTTCCTGGGTTTTTTTGTACAGTGCTGTTCGAGGTACAGACCAATGTTTACTAATGTCTTATTATTTTATCTTGTTTAAGCGCTTTTTCTACTTAACGTTGACCCATTCCTGATAGCTACAGCTTTGGGCTCTAGAGCCACGGAGCAGCTACCCCCGTTGCCCTAGTGGTACCGGGGCTGCACGGGGGCAGCAAAGTGGTCTGTCTGGAAAATTGGTTTCGGAGAAGTGTTGATGCCGTATAGGAAATTTCACATCAATATCTAGATCATCCGCAATCACACAAATGGAAGGATTCCTTTTGCTCTCAAGATCACGATCACAATATGTTCAGAGAAGTCTATCACGATAGGTCTATGCTAAACAGCGATTTCCGATTTGTTTCAACAGCAAATTTTGACACCATAAAGTGCCCTTTCTGCAGCTACTGCCCCACCGCATCATGAATCATCTAGCGCCTCTGGCTACAGACGAACGTCAACAAATATATCTACTGAAATTTATATTACACCAGACAATATTTCACTCATGGTCCGTGGTATTATGAGTGGTTTTGCAAAATATATAATAGCACGTGTCACTGTTTTGCTATTATCATTATAACCAGCTACTATACCGATGCAATAAACCGGGCAAAATAATACCTCCATACATTTTTTTGAGGTCAATGATGTTAATTATTTTGGGCATTTTGTGGGCCAAAAATATGGGTGAGATTCGTGATTGATCCCCATGTGTCTCTGTTTTTATCATCTATAGTAGCCCTATCAAATGTAAGTTCATTAATTTTCCGCATTGTTACATGAGTTACCAGAGTTGGACTTATATTTGTTAGGTGCCCTGTATGGTCCATGTGGTAGGACAATTTCACTCTTTGCTAATGGGCAAGTGACTTTCTTTACAACCTCCTTCCAGGTGTTGAAATCAAGCTGTCTCAGTGTTATGTCCGACATAGACTTGCCAACAGACACTGTGGAACAAAACAACCCCGACTATGTATTTCCGACCACGTAGTTGAAGAATCGGTTTCTCACCTAACACAATATATATATAAAACCC